>JAGDQP010001554.1:38693-68806 GCA_022664845.1 Lepisma saccharinum
ATAGTGGGGCGGCCATCTTGCAACTATTCCTGTGGCGGCACTGACGTCGCTAAGCTCTTCTGCCACCTACTGGATAAAAATAACACTATTAGTAACAATATAACCAACTTACATAACTGCAACATGAAAATTATAATTTATAAAGAACTTTTAAGGTTTTCGTTTGACTCACGCTCGTACATTACTTTTGTTTTACTCAAATTCATTTTAAGGCCTATTGTCGAATTCTCATTACACCGTTCTGGTTTGTAGTTATGCACTTGAAGCAAACGACTTGCAGCATCAGCGACTCGTAGGTGATGCAGGTATTCGCCATTAATTTTTATTCCAAGGACCACAGAAAACAGTTTTGGAGATTGAATCTCTTTGCCTTACCCCTTTTCCAACTTTAAATTTTTCACTTTCTTGATGTAGTCTGACAAATGTAGCAATCGAGTAAATGTTTCGAAGTAACGTGATGTATGCACTTTCGATGCCTTGATGTTCAAGTGATTTAAATAGTTGTTCCAAGGAGACCGAATCGAATGCCTTTTCAAAATGTAGGAATCCCAAACGTAGTGGAAGTTTATATTCATTAATCCTTTCCATAACTTCATTCAATGCTTGTATGTGGTCCATTGTGTTAAATCCACGACGAAATCCTGCTTGTTCCCGGACATTTTGTATAGAACTGACTGTAAACTAATTGGTCAGTAGACGCGTTCTTTGTCCCCTTTCTTGTACAACAAAAGGATAACATTATTCCAACTTGACGGTATTTCTCTCTTCCTCAGGCACATTGAAAATAGTTTAGCAAGTTCTTTTTTCATCTTTTCACCTCCTCATTTAAACATCTCTGCTGTGAGCCCTTTTTCTCCTGGCGATTTTCCGTTCTTCAACCCTCGAAATACTTTCTCCACTTCTTTCATTACTGGGACTTCTACATTATTTTCTTCTGAACCTTCATTTTCTAGTTCTTCGAGAGTAGTACAATTCTCTGTAGAATTTTTCAAATATTTTTGTAATTTCTTCCTTATTTCGTGTTACGGTCCCGTCTGGTCCCCTTATTTGCTTGTACCCTATCATGACTTGCTGTTTGGTTTTCTTCAGGCTCTTGTTTCCTTAGATTGTATTTCTAGCAAGATTTTCAGTGTATCTTCGTTCTTCCTCTCTTGTTGCGGTTTTATTTAGTTCTATGTATTCGACCCTTTTTATGTAACTTTCTTTCGTTACTCTTTTTTTCATCATCAAGAGTTTAGTTTCTTCTGACATGTTGCTCTTTTTGATGCCTTCTATTGGCTGTTTCTCTTATTATCTGTCAGCATTTTATTTCTGCTATTTGTCTTCTTCATCCTCTAATTCTTCCAAGGCGCTTCATCTGCTGCTTAGTTCTATCTCGAATATCTGTCTGTGTTTCCCTAGATTTTCCAGATTATTGTAGGAATCAAGTCCTCCGTGAAGGACCCGGACCCCCTATCAGTTGCGGTTAGCCGAATATTGACACCACCGCCAGAAAGATTCCGACAAGAAATTTTCTCTGGCGTTGCCACTTTCTCGAAAGGTGGTCATATCTTTTTCCAAGGAAGAAAAGGGGAAAGGAAGGGAAGAATAGTAAAGAAATGTGGCAACGTTTGGGTCTGAACCAGAGATTCCTTCCACATGTCTGTCGTTTTGAAGAAAACATGGTGACCTAAGGCTTTCTTGTTTTGGACGATTCTATAAAACTGGCAGTTTTCCTCTGAAAGCTTCTTTCTCTCAAGTCTAGTATTTAGTTTTAGCTTACATCTCACCATCCTGTAATCACTCGAGATTTTGAAACTGTTCAGAACAGATACGTCTTGCAGAATTTGCCTGTTATTCGATAGAACATAGTCTATTTCGTTTTTGGTCCCATTTGGGCCTTTCCATGTCCACTTCCTCTGGGGCGGTTTCTTGAAAAATGTATTGGAAATCAACAGTCTGTTGGCTTCTGAGAATTCCACTAACTTCTCTCCTCTCCTGTTTCTTTTGCCAAATCCAAAGTTTCCCACTTTCGTGTCACTGCTTTGCTTAGTTCCTATTTTCGCATTGAAGTCTCACATTACAATTTTGTAATTCGTTTTGCTAATATCCAAAATCTTCTGTATGTCCTCGTATAGGTCTTCGATTTCTTGCTCCCGATGTGATGATGTTGGAGCATACACTTGTATATATTTCCATACTGTATCTCTTAATTATCTTTATTACTACTCATACGATTCTATCTGAAATTATAACTTTTTTTTTTTTTTGTCACACTGTCTGTATCTGAATATATTTTCACAGTATGGAGCGAGTCTTTTGAGCCTGGAGCATGAGGTAGCAATACCCATGTGTTTGTGTAACACAATATACTAGTAAACACACACATCTTTGCCCTTGAATAGAAGCAGGTTATTTTCCGTTATTTTGAGCTAAAGATAATTGATTTTTGCGGATGGTAATTATGATCAAAAATAAATATATTCCTTGAATAATACCGCAATTAGAAATTAACGTATTGTATACGGGATGAGAGCTTATTTCGGTAAGAATTTATAGTTCTTCAGTTTACAGTAAAGTTGTCTTCGAAGTTGTGTTAACCGTAGGAACTTAGATTCGTCCTGTAAGTCAAAATATTTCTTTAGTTTCCTCGAGGTTTATTAGTTGAATTTTGAATTTTATTTATGGCCTTCTTTAAGCATCTAAGGCTGAGGCCGGGATAGGGGAGGGGAAGGATTTGGATTGTTGGCCAGGGCCTATATCAAAGGTGCCATCCTGGCACATGCCTGGTGTAACAAGAAAAAGCCTGGAAAAACCTCTCAGGATGGTCGGCCGCTGGGATTGGAGGTTTATTAGTATTTTATTACAAACTACGTCTTTAGTTAATTCCTTATGTTTATCAAGGTGAAGATATAGGAAGTATTGCAATGTGGCACTAAATGAATACATAATTTCATCATTTGCCTCGTAAGGCTGCAGGAAAGCAAAGCAATAGTAAATTTGGATGAATTTGTGAGTGTGAGGACTTTGGAACTCCACTCCTGCTGATTATATTGATAATCTGCAGCGTGATGGTATACCAGTACGGAATGTCACTCTGAAAATTTGACCATGTAATTGAATTGGCCGCGTAATGTCTTCTAATATTTAATCATAGTGAAGTGTCATTGAATTTGAGAAAAATAGGTTCTAGTTTTCTGTGAATGCTAAAAACAATTGTTCGCGTATTCGGTTCCGCCAGATCCGCCTCCCCAAGATGGGCTAAATTGGGAAATACACCACTCAACGTGCTTACTACATTAGATGAAGTTGTACTGCATGCCTTTTTTTTCTCTCTCTCTCAACGTGTTTCCTTGGAACCATTTATTTACTTTTTGCCCGAGAGACTTCGTAATTTGATCACTACTCTATATTGTAACAATTCAGTTGTTGGACTCATGTCACATTCTTTTAATGCGATTTTACTCAGCACTTCTTGCCTACCCTTAGCATCCCACCGTCCCTAAGATCTTATCGACCTTTCCCGTCTCCCATGCGGTCCAATCGATACCATGTGGTCGATACTGGCCGCATTGATGAAGTAAATAAAAGGTTGTACAATACTGAGAAAAACCGCGTTCGTACAAGATAAGTTTAATTAATTAATTTACTGTAATGATTTCGTATTGTTGGTACAGCAAATTTCTCAAAAAGGGTTTAGCTCCTTGGACTCTTGGATGCTAATGCCATCTAGCGGCATTTTGGAGTATCGATTGCATGATTCCTGCTGGTGCTCTGCTAGGTGACGTGTCGGGCGTGTTGCCCTGTCGTCCATGCGCATTGCTTAACGAGACCAGTCAAGTTGGAGCTGTGTAGTGAGTGAGATCAGGGAAGAGTGTGTGAGAGTTGCTAGTGTGTTCCGCGCTTGGCAGGCGGTGTATTTTTTCCATAACCTGTAAATTAGCTGTAGTGTGATCCCTTGATAAATTGTGCCCTTTTCCCTGTATTTTACAGCAAAATGTCAGTGGACAAAGAAGAGCTGGTGCAGCGGGCCAAGCTTGCCGAACAGGCGGAACGCTACGATGACATGGCGGCCGCGATGAAGGCAGTAACGGAAACGGGCGTGGAGCTTTCCAACGAGGAGAGGAACCTCTTGTCTGTTGCCTACAAGAATGTTGTGGGCGCTCGAAGGAGCTCTTGGCGTGTCATATCTAGCATAGAACAGAAAACAGAGGGCAGTGAAAGAAAACAACAGATGGCAAAGGAATACAGAGAAAAAGTGGAGAAAGAGCTACGGGAAATATGCTACGATGTATTGGTAAGTAACGATTTTCCTGTTTTCTTCAGGAGTTATTTTAAAATTGTTTGGTACAGATGTTCTCAGTGTGATGTAGATTATGGAAACAAGGCAAGGAACTTACCGTAGAAGTACATATCTTTGTGAAGGGCTTTCAGGAGAAGTGAATCTGTGTTCTTGACTATATTTGTCAGTAAACGTAGTGGAAACTGAAGGTTGCGGGATCATTCGTTCAATAATTTGCATGCCGGTAACACGTTATTGTGGGAGAAATGCGCATTAAGTCAGTCTTGAAATGCAATGTTCCGTTAAAATTTACAGTACACATGTTAATTGTGCCTATCGTTTGATCTTAAGATAACTTCCATGCGAATGATTAGACAGGTTAATCTTTAGCACGTTTTAGTCGAACGTTGTTTTGTATTTTGCATCCGGAAATCAAAGCTAGGATTGCATCCAGAAAGCGAAGCAATATATATATAAGTTGCTGTGACGTACAATATGGGCCCATGCACATATTTAACTTTTTTAATGTGTTGCATGCGGGCCATTTACCATAACTGATAGTTCTTCTGATATTTGTCAGTATAGATTAATATGAATTCAGGTAAGGATTGTCAGATGCTTACTACAATTCCTTAGATAGAATATTTTTTCTTGCCTACAGAATGATTTTGTTAATTTTACATTAGGTGACTTCGAGACTACTGTACTGTCGCTCTAAGACACCTGCAAGACAAAAACCTTTGGTATAAGCAAATTACATTTCGTCGTTCATTCTGTGAACTCAAATGTGAGAAATGTTCGTATATTGTACACAGCTTATAGGCATTATAATAAATTAGCAGTTTTGCAATATACCCAAAAGAAAAGTTATAAGTAAAGAATGCTCTTCAGAAAAAGATGTAAAACTGAAGTTAATGGTGGTAGGATGAAATTTTGCACAGCGACGTAAGTAGGGTGACAAGCATCGCCACAATGTTGCGTTGACTAGTTGCAGAACACTTTTACTTTCCTTAAACAATTCGTACTAAAAAGTAAAAAATAATTTTGTTTATGCATGACTAAAAAGGAAAGCATGAGGCGCACTCTCATATAGTCAATTTATAAATCCTGAAATTCGCACGCCCCATGCTTTTTAGTCATGCATAAACATTTTTTTTTCTTTTTAGTACGAGTTAAGAAAAGTATGCTTAAAAAGTTTTTATCGTGTTTTTATGCGGACTTTGTTGGTTGCTGCGTTCCTTGGATTTGATTTAGAAACTAATCAGAATGAATTGCATTGAATGTTGTTAAATATGAAGGTGGTGTACTGCACTGTTGTGAACTTCGTAGCATAATAATTTCGGTTCCGTCAGAGCACTAGTTTGAATAGAATGAACATTTACCGTCATCATACGAATATTACTATAGATCAATGGTCTCCCAACTTTTTTTTTTTTTAGCCGGCCAATGTGGTTAAGCAGGAAGAGAGCTAGGAACACATTAGAATAAAAAATATTAGTTATTTTAATACTGTAACTTACCGTAGATTATGTAGAAGACAGTAAAGTAACCGTATTTTCTGGATTTGTTTTATGGCCAGTCAAAATCGCTAAGCGTGCCATACGTTCAAGACCTCCTGCTATAGATATACAGGCTTTCGGTAAACGAAACTAAACTGTAGTAATGTCGATAATGAAGTTTTCATTGTTTAAAACTGGTAGTTTTCTATATTGGCTGAATTTAAACTTTATTATACTTGGGTACCAGATTAACTAACCATCCCATTCCCCCGGAAATATTTTTCCTTTTTTCTGTTATCGAAGTTAATTGCTGCGGGTACTCAGCATCCTTTGTTATATTAATTTCATTACAAATTGTTTATAAGAAATGCTTTTTCTTTCAAGTTCAGGAAAATATTGAACATTAGAATCTATGTATTGCTGACTGTGCAAGTGCATATTGACTTACAAGGGCGCTTAATATTACTTGGGTGGCAAGTGTTACGTTTCGGCAATGAAATCAGCACTGTATAGTAACATTGAAGTAGTGGTGGGTTGAGTCGAGATTATGAAGAAACGTCACGCAGAAATACTAATTTGAATTGTGGCTTTCCGCAAGTTTTATCGGAAATTTTAAAATTACAAGAACGGTATAGCGAGTTTATACGTATGCATAGTTTTCTTTTCTGATAAAGTTGAACAGGAAACGCGTTTCAGATAATGTTTATGAATCCATTTATATTATTTTGAGTGATACTTAAAGTGGTGGGCTTCGATATTTATAAACATTAATTTTAGGTGTGTGTTTGAAGGTGTTGATTGCAGATCCTTTGGGCGTTCTAAAAATACGGTTTCACATTCGATGTTTCGCTGCAGTATCACACAGCAGCATAATTAACATTTCAGTCAATGGTGAATAGTATGATTAGATGCGTTAATGTGTATTATTTGTTGAAAGAATTTGAATTTAAAATATTTGCAGGTATTACGGAGTTCGTTTCAGCACGTTGGTTGCCATCGTTTCCAACTTGTAGCACTGAGAGGCATAAATTGTTGAACTTAGTCCAAACAAACTAATAATTTATTAGGCTCTATGTTACTTTCTATCACTTACTACATTCTAAAGTGAGATTTTATATATCGCAGCTAATTTTCATCTGAACTGAACCTTATGTAGCTAAGTTAATTTCTCGTCAACGTAGGAAAAGACGTTTTTTTTTTCCCGGGCCATGAACATGTATGTATGAGCCGAGAGTCCGTGGCAAAGTGAATCGATTGAGATTGTAGTTTGTCGTTACCATCCATTTGATTGAGATGATATCCGAAGGACTGGTATTCCGAATTAATACAGTGTGTCCCTGCCAGGAATCAACCGTACCACATAGTTACAAGGAAACAAGCGAAACCACCTCATAGGGCACACTTTGCAGGGCGGCCTCATTCAAGTGATAGAAATGAGACTAAAGTGAAACACTTTGGGATAATCGCAGAACTTGAAATAGACCGAGAACTTAAACTAAAATCGGTAGTAGCTTGATGCATAGTAGTACACAGCAAATCTTCTGAAGCAAGTTTCACCTTCTGCAAAGATAACTATGGTTCTTGCGATAAAATACCAGGTAGGAATTACCATTTCTGAAGTAACAGTAAAAAAAACAAGGAGGGAGTCAGTGAAAGTTGTTCAACGGTGATGGAATGAGAATGGAATTCTGTTCTGAAACGGTCAGTTGATGACGTAGGCTCAATGGTGATTCATTGTTTACAATATTGCGCATACATATGGAATTGTTGGTAAAAAGCCACCGAGAATGAGTGATCATTGTTATTGCTCAGTTCTGTCTTTATTAAGCGTGACTACAACATAAAGAATTTCCTTAATTTGAAAGTAGACTTTTTTTGTTTGTTTGTTGAAATAAAACTTGATTTGCATATGATTGCCTTTCTCCGCTTCATTTTCCGAATCTTCAAACACCGTACCGATTTTGTTTTACTTCGGTTATGTATTTGTAACTCCGAGTTAGTAGTAGCCTGTTTCTTCAGTCATTAGTGGCATTAACATTGTAGCGATAACTGCAGAGTTACTGCAGATTTAGTTTGTGCCAGTGTTGTTGAGAAAGTAAGTTATCTCGAGTACTGAAGTTGATTCAAAGGCAGTACTTTAATTGAACTTGAGGATAAACTGTAGCTTGTTTTTGTATTGTTTGTGGAGTTCCACCGTCAGTGTCTTTCAGTACCTAGAATTTTTTATATACATGTATTGACAGCTTTATTCCATTGTTTCCTCGCCTAATCTAAGTTGACAATTTTATGTATTTCTACCTTGCATATGAAACTCCAAAATGTCAACAATAAAACGTTCAGCTACATGGCAGGAGGGAAAGACATGTGCTGGTAGTAGGCCTAATATTCGAAGTCTGTCCAAAGTTTATCAGAACTTCATTGCATTTACATTTGAATAATCAGCTTTTACCTACTGATAGTTAACCTTAACGAATTACACAGCGAATTAACTTAAACCTTAAGGAATTACACAGTGAATTAACTTAATACAGATCAAAACTATTTTGAGGAGAAAGTTCAAAATTGGCATAATTCATGGTCATTTTAAACTTGCTTAAGTCGTTAATCTTGGATGATCAATTTAAATGTAATAATACAATAGAGGTGTTTGAGATCATAACTTTATAAATTTAATGGTTAATTGTAGTAACAATATGGTTCGGCTCCTATCGATTATACGAATGCAGTGCTTTTAAAATCTGCTAACATTCATGCCCAAGTGGGATTCGAACCCACAATCTCGTGGTATTTGAGATCGTGACAACTACAGGAATGATGTGGTGATTACTAATTTACTATTGAGATAAAGGCTTTATGACACCTCGTGTTCAGCACCATGCGTGAAACTAAAAAATACTTGTAGAAATGGTACTGTATATTTCGTGATTGAGATGTAATTTTGGTTTGCCTCCCGTGGATTTATTTAGCCAGGTTTTGGAACCATATGTAACGAATTATTTCTGGTTTGAAAAATGACCGTATAGGCAGGCCTATTCAATAATGAGCGTACGTGAGGCAGGACACTGAGTACATGTTAGCAAGAAGGGAATTCGAAACATGCTGGTGGTGTCAGTTTTCTAAGGTTTTATCGTGTATGTGACTTAAAATTGTCATTAACAGCATAAGGCGATGCGAGAAATCAACGGAGAAGTATTATTTTCTTTAATTTTTGTTCTTTAGTATATTGCAAAATCTTATACGAAAGAACGTCTGAGAATTTGTATGTCAAAATCGAATGCATCTGAAGAACAAGTTCATCTGTAATGAACGACACAGTAATTATAGTCAAGGTTTGTGTGGTTCGTTTGATACTAGTGAAAAATCATTGTTGATATTTGTCCTTTCCAAACATGAGCATTTTTTAAAAATATTTTGGAATACCAAAACCGTTTTAAAGCAAGTGGTATAGTACTGTCGTTTGGAATTAGTATAAACACACATACAAAACTTCAAGCATTTCTGGTATACTCACGTGAGAAATCGAAACAGTAAAGAGTTTAGGGTAGAACAACGAACAATTTTCAATTTGCGATAGTGTTTTTAAAGCGTATTTGGCTCATCTTTAGTCTAATGAAGGTTGTTCTGTCCCCTTCGATCGATTCCTGTGTACTGTTTAGTATAAGGTGCGAAATGTATTTTGAGAGATTAGCTCAAGAACCGCTTTTGAAATTTTTTGGCACCCCCGTATGAATACAGAAAGCACTTTCACCTGTTTGTCAGTTTCCCCTCCCCCTTCCTAGATCTCAGTAAATGCGAGGTAAAGATGAGCCATTCACTATTGCATTACTCATAACCTGAAAAGGTGAGGTGAACGGACACTTAACCGGACAGGTTTTTTTTTATTTACTTTCTCTATTGTAAGAATTGGCCATGGTATGGCCTCAGTGAAACCAGGCGGAGGAAAAACTGATTTCATAGCGACCTTGATTTGTATTACCGTGTACAGCCTGGTGACAAACTGACAGGTTCATATTTTGGTTAGCTTTTTTTTAGAATTCCGTCCGTAACCCCTCAGGACTGAGTACAATGATGTACGGGACCGCTATGGTTTAGTCTATAAAATAATGACTTTGCTTGTTTCATCGAAATTTGGTTTTTGTTTAACTCCATCCAGTTCGTTCGTTTTCTCCCCCACCTCCGCTTTTTGTGTTCCCTGGAGATCTTGCTCAAATGCATATCTATTCAAATATTATAGACTTGTTATATTTTCTTGGATTTTGAAGAAGAAAAAAAGAACTAAGTTTAAAATAGACCAAAAACCGGGGTTTCAAGAAACAATATACTGTTGCTCATTCCTGGTTTAATTTGTTATATCATACTGAATATTCAGGAACTAATCAAATCCGTGATGTAATTTATACTTGCGAGGTCACGCTTCCGATGTCTCATTTTGTGTTAATGTACGCCTATGATTCATTTATAAATGTACGTACAAACATACGTGTATATATGTAAGTATGTGTGGGAGAGCGGGGGAAGGGGGCAGGCTGGCAGACGTGGAAGTAAACCAAGTGCAACTGCGTTTCCGCGAAAGTAATTCTCGCCTTCAAGCCATGCTGATATGTGCCAGTGCTTTCCTAGAATAATAATTTGTTGCAACTGTGAGATATCGAAGGCTCTTAACGTTTTTGTAGGGAAATGTTGCTGACTGCCCTGCTAGATCTCAAATGAATCATGCCGCACTTGGCATAGACAGTAGTGTAATTACCGATACTCCTTTTTCTTCACCAGAATATACATTCTACACATTATTTTTGTTGTGGCGAGTGTCCACAAATGTAAGCGTACAATCCTACGTAACTTTGTGTGCATGATTTGCGTGGGTTCTGTTATTTAACTTTGCGAACTTCGGAACAGCACTGGGGAGGCACACAGATGCTTCCGGCATTTGTAAGATGTGTATTTTTACCAAGCGAATGACCAAAAACTAGATAAAGCCTTGCCACGGAATAGGGCTCCGTGTCGTCATCCGTCAGTTTTGACGGGCTTCGAACATAGTTGCCTACTCAGCGTATAACCTACGTGTAAAGTGAGAAGAATGACGTGTCGACGTTGTGATGGTAGCTCGAGCAAATTTATTGATTTAAGGAAGTCATTCTCCTTGTTCCATGTACTTATCGTTTGACCACCTGCGGAGGTCATAAATAAGCAATCAAGCTGAGTTGAAACATCCATTGATGATGTAACTTGCAGATTTGGGAAATTAGTGTACCATATGAGAGTAATATCGCCATCAGGAACATCTGGGCATTTGATCAAAGTGCATACATTCCTACAGTAAACCAGCCGAACTGACGCTCCTTTCAGGATTACGAAGTGCATAATTGACGTTTTCCTATTAGTGAATTCTTAGTAGCTCAGCAGCAGCGTGCTTGTTTCGTAGTTAGGCAGCCCCATGTTCAGATCCTGACAGTTGTTATTCTGGTGTGTGTCACTAGGTGAATATTGAGAATAGTACCTTATAAGAAGACTGGAGCTGTTATCTTATTTCTCGTCTAAGACATGAAGACAGCTTAAGTTATTGCAAGAGGCATAAACTTTGTACTATTGCTGACGTGCCTTATTATTATTATTATTTTCATTCGTGTTATAGTATTTGCCCCATCTTTTTCATTTATTGTAGTATCGGGAACAAATATGAGTATAGAAATTCTTGTTTTTCATAAATTTCAGTAATTACGTGAAAGTAAATAGTTTCATCAGACTCAGCTTTCTTTTTATATAGCTATTCCGGCCTACAATTTTGGCATCAGTTTAGAGGTCAAATACCACAGTTGGCAAGGACTTGCAAGTTGACTTGGTTTATAAGGAAGTGTCTGTAATAGTTGTTTTTGGTTAACTTTCGCGAAACAGTTGATGCGATATGTTAAAAAAAAAAGATTGACCTATAGGGACAGGACGTATTTCAGTTAGGAGCTGCTGAATTTGTTCTTGGGATGCATTTTTTTCTTACACTTCGATTCAAAGCGCGAGCTCGGCCGCCAAGCGCTGCGTTGCGTTAAGTTGCCAAAACATTCCCTGTATAATGTGAATTGTATGTTAGTGTCTAAACGAAAGCCACAAATTCGACTATTTTCCCTGTTGTGACAATACTATTCAGATTTCATAAAGATTTTATTGCACAACAATGTTCAAACCGAAGGTACTAGCAACTTTTACTCAAGTCTTTATATTTCTAATCTCTCAGCTGTATCCGTTCATCTTTCAGAGACGTTATGATGTAAAACTTACATTGGTGCTTTTCAGTTGAACAATGTTTCTTTCATGGGGTGACCGAGACGATGGTTTTATCCCCAGAGTACGAAAAATTCGACTACTGGAAACAACAAAAATACTCCTAACGGTGTGCAATTAACCGCCGACTCAAATAGTCGTGTGATCTGAAGCGTGAGTATTCGATTTATCGAGTTGTCAGATGATAATCTGTCTGATCATTTGGGTCAAGACCGGTAGACAGGATCAGTTGGATTAGGTTTCGGACTGGGTCAGTCGAATCACCAGAAGTGACACAGTTTCAGCTCTGGTGCTTTCTATACTGTATCAAATTTAAAAGTCTTTGCCGAAGTTCTCACGTATTTTTCAGAATGGTTTTTGAAACTTTTTTTTTTTTTTTTCATATTCTGAAATGTTTCGTCGCCAATCATGGCAATAGTCGTGATAATTAAATGATTTCAGCGTATTGATCTTTTAGGCGGAAGTGAGCGATGAGAAAATTTTGAAGTCAAGACAAGCCCCACGAAAGCAAAGCGAAGTTCGATGGAGATTAAGTTACTTCTAAATTTTTTTCTCTATAGTCTCATTGTTCGATATCTTTTTGACTGGTAATATTTTTGTGTACAAATTTGTGTATCCGTATGTACCTTCCACTTTTTTTAAACAGTCAATTTTCCTATAGTACTTGATTTTAAATACTTCGAGACCTATAGGAAGAACTGAGACTGCATTCTCAAGCTGAAGTGATCAAGTGATTAAATTCGAAGTTTTTTAGGTGGGGATAGATAGTCCCTGAAGACGTCGGTAGGGCAGAATTTAATATTTCATCTGCGAGCAAGGTGGCAATGCGGAAATAACATTTAAGTGATCATTCCGCCGCTTTTCAAGAACGTCCAAAGAAAGTGTTGACCTCAGGCTCCTTCCTGCAAGGTCTTCCTTCATACCAAGACCTAGAAATAATGCCTCGAATGGTGCCAGCAGCATGTCACACTGTTCCACGCCAGTTAGTATGTATCGACCGATTAGTATTTATTACGTGTGACATAACAGACATACATTTACTGTAGATATTTATTGTTATTCTTGTGAAACATTATTTATGATGAACGAATTTATTCACAAATTCATATTATTGGAAGTGCATTTTTTAAATCTTTATTCCGTGGTACGCAAAAATAGCTTGACCTTGGGTCAGACAAAAGCCACCGAGGACAAAACAGAAAAAATGTTCCTAGTTTATTTATTCTGCGAAGGGTGAATTACAGTGTTGCCAGTATACAATATCTTCCAAAGAATAAGATTTCTTGATCTTCCAGTTGGGCACCAAACCAGCTGTGGACATGTTTAAAAAAAAAAAAAAAAAATCGCAACTTCGACATCTGCTAACTAAAATTAAAGTTACGATTAACCTTCAGACGCCGAACGGCTCAAGGGCTTAGCCAGCACTTGAAAGCTCAGTAGCTCAGCTCCTAATTAACCTAGAGGGTTGATTTAGGTGTCAATATCTTCAGGAAGAATGAAGCTTTCCAACTATGTGCATTTCAGCCATGTCGGGGGGGAGGTCCGCAGTGGTTGTGCAGGGGGGGCAAAGTTGGGTGTTTTAGTTTCCCCTCCCCCTGAGCATATGTTGAGGCAACTCCTCCTCCAAAGGAACTACAAGCATAAAACTTTGTATCAATAGAGATAAATGGATATACTAACTAGTGATAACCTGTATATGGCCATTGGGCTTGCGAGGGTTAAAGGCTGGGGGGGGGGGTTACGACAAATAAGTGTTGCCAGTCCCACAAAAGTCAAAGAAACTTTTTTTTAACTTTCTTTTACGGGTTAAGCACATTGGGGACAAAAGTTACCTCGTGGGAATCTGTCCTATAAGCTGTCCAACGAGATATCGTTCATGTCCCTGTGACAATTACGGGCGATGTTATAAATAAGGGTATGCGATAAACCATCAAAACAAAATATACAGGGTACTCATAGAACGTACTGCGTTCCGAATTTTTTTCTCCCTTGCTATTATTGCACCTACGCCCTTCATTTTTTTTATATGATTGTTGCCAGTATCTGTCATATATGTGATTTTTTTTTCTTGCATACGACAAATAACAGTGTTTGACAGCCTCCCACAAAGTTTAAAAAACTACTGGTTGAGCACGGGGGAGGAGCACAAAAGTTACCTCGTTGAAATCTGTGTTCCATTAGCTTACCAATGAGGTATTATAGTTCATGTCCCTGTGACAATTAGGAGGGGTACTAGGGCCGCCAACGTAAAGATCTACGATTTTCTTGAAATTCCTACCTTGCGTATAAAGGTTAATAGTTCCCGTCGCGTTACAAGAATAGCACTCTAAGGTGAAAGGAGGGAGGTATACAACTTTGCGAATTTTTTCTCTCAAAAATTATATTGTTGCACCCTCATTTGGCTTCATATCCGGACAATATTTTCCTCAAGGATCTTCATGTGATCGTGTGTGTGTGTCTGTAAAACGACAAATTTATTCAATGTTTTCAATTTTTTTTTTTTTTTTTTTTTTTTTTTTTTTGAAATTAAGAAGTCAGTTATAGGCATGCGACAAAACTTGGTTGTACCTCGTTGGAATAAGCCCAACGAGGTATCATTTATGACACCCGAATAATTGAGGGGCACAGGGAGGTCGCAAGTAAATGCCACTTTTCGCCTTTCTGAAATTCGTCATGCAGGATGTTCTCAAAGCGATTTCGTTTTTTTTTCTTGATTGTTGGCGAGTTTGCGTACTGTAAATATTTGTTGCCAGCATATGGTGTCCATTAGAAAAAAAAATGACCGTACGTAGTCTTCTACAAATTGGGCACGACGGAAAGCAAAAGTATCTCGTTAGAATTTTTGTAGATTTCTTATCGGTTGGTTGTTAATGATTACCAATTGTGATGGGACAAGCATTGCGTCAATATATTCGTCCATTGTTAGTAACTCAAAAAGTGTTTTGAAATTGAAATTATTTTGAAAAGCTAGAAACTGGCACAAGGGAAAATTTTAAATTGAAACTAACCAGGTTTTAGTTAACCAGGAGTTAACGATACGAAAAAATATTGATAATTACGGAACAACCGTAGATAATTAGAATTTGAATTTTTTTAAAGTAGAGCCGGGAAGTTTGGCAAAATGATTTTTCGTTTTCGTTGCGAATTATCAGCATAGTAAAATTTTACTCATCGTGGGAGTTTTTTTTAAAGGTGCTCTGGTACTCTAAACTCCCTCGTACGTTATTATTCCATTTAAAAAGCATTGCAATCTTAACAATTTTCTCCCTTATTTCTAATGTTACAAACTTCAAATTTTACCCACATCTAGAGGAGATACATATCTATGAATGGTATGTATCACATTTTCAATATATCTAAGTCAGTTTAGGTTTTTGACTTGTAAACATCTGTTGCCACTTTTTTAAACTTGGGCTCGCATGTCCCTTCCGCGGTCCGCCTCTTGCAGCGACAGTGTTCTGTTTTTCCTCCCTCCCTCGCGAAGATTCCTCACTCAAGTTGTATAGATCAGATGACTGATAAGCCAGACCTCAAAAAAAGTTTTTTTTTTCTTTCAACTATAGAAAGTTGGAATGATGAAAGAAGTAGCAAAAAGTTAGACAACTCGGGTGGCGAACCGGCTTGAAATAAGGTGCGATGATTGAAACAATTCCTAAGTTGATTTTGAGTGAAGATTTCAGAACACTTCTCCCGGGGGAATTTCTATACAAAATGGGTTATAAAAGTATCGAAAACAATTTTTTTTTTCATCTATGTACAGATAGGAATGAACGAATCTAGTTTAGGGTCTCACGGTTCTCTCCTAGGGGTGAAAGGAGACAAATGAGTGATGAAAAAAACTGGTGGGATAACAAATGAGAGTTAGCAGGAGAGCCGCGAGAAAACCCAGGAGCATGGTGTTGTCCACCTTTGGTGGCGGGATCCTGCGACTTCCCAAGCCACCAAGTTGGCAGCGCCACCATGTCGTTCCATTGTCTCAAATGGATGCTTCTACACGAGCCACCAGAGGCACATTTATTTGACAATTTTGCATTTTAAATATTAATATCGAAGTAGAAAACGTACATTTCGACACAGAAAACTTCATAACCGAAGTTCAGTCAAGAACTACAGTATGTGAACTTACTGCTGAAGAATATTCAAACACAGAATTGAAGCAGACATGCTGGCAGGAGCTTGTAAACATTTTTATAAATAAAGATGATGCCTCGCCTGCAGAGAAAAATGACTTTGGGAAGTTTAACCTTTGTAAATACAATAAAATAAAATTTATATATATATATCGCTTCCATAACAAGTTTGACACACCTTTCCGCAGCCTGTTTATACAGTACGTGAGAGCCAGAACCGCGTAAGTCACAAATCCTTGTTTTCGATAAAAAGAAAATATATAAAAATACTTCCTTTCACAGAAACTAAACGAACAAACTACTACAATATGTAACATTGGGTTAGTTTCGAGGATTTGGGGTTGACAACCCCGACTGTGGCCGGGGTCTAGCGGAATCACATATATATATCTATATATGGCCTTTTGGTATGTCAGGCTCGGATAGGGCAGGGCAGATGATGTGAGGTAGTCGTCCAGGGCCTAGCGTGTAGATACCATGCCGGCATTTGTCTGGTGCTACTGAGGAAAAAATCCTGGAAAATCCTTTGTTGAAGTAGGCATCTAAGGCTTAGACCGGGATAAAGGAGGGGACTGAGCGGGAGGCATCAGCCAGAGCCTAAGTTGAAGGTACCAACCCAGGATTTGTCTGGTGTGGCAAAAGTAAAATTTGGAAAACTGCAGTCAAGATATTCGGGCGCTGAAAATTAACGCAATACCTCCCGAGTGTTTACTGAGGTACGGCTGATCGGTGGAAAAACTTGTCAGGATAGGCGGCTGCTTGTATACAGTTAAGATCTCGCTGCAAGGTAGTGTGAAGTGAAAATAATCCTTAGCTTTGATCCTTATCTATATAAACATTTCTTTTTGTATGTAACTTTGTCATCACTGAGATTAAAAAATCAATCTGCAAGAACTAGTATGTCTTCACCTAAAAAAAAAAAACAAGCTTTTAGTAGACGTTATATAGCCTTAACGGCTGAAGCTTAAAAAAAAACAAAAAAACAATGGCGAACAGACTGATAGGTGCTG
The DNA here is from genome assembly GCA_022664845.1 of Lepisma saccharinum. Taxonomy (NCBI): domain Eukaryota; kingdom Metazoa; phylum Arthropoda; class Insecta; order Zygentoma; family Lepismatidae; genus Lepisma; species Lepisma saccharinum. Next base: position 55,867 of record JAGDQP010001554.1, read on the forward strand.
AGCCTTCCCCAACACTATCTGTCTATGGTTGGTAGAACTGCGTCCACCTGACCACGAACAAGCGTATCAAAGCTTTCTAGACAGAGTGTGGCCGTCACGTCTTTACTCACGTGACTCCCTAGTTTGCCTCACGACGCTGGGTGGACTCCAAAAAGTGGGACCCCAGCCGGGAATTGAACCCGGGACCATGCGGACACGAGTCCAACGCTCTAACCACAAGACTATGGAGCCCCGAAAACGGCTGAGTTCTGTCGCAGATTGTTGTACAGCGTGTAGAATATTCGTTGCTCGATCTTGTAATAATGGATGCACCCAAAATTTACTTTTTTTCTCCAGTTTCGGCGTTTACGTAAACGTGATAACAGAGAAATAAATCGAGAGGTATATAGTTTCTTATTTCTGGCCAAAGTGAATGCGGTGATATCTTAAAAATAGGCAAATAAGAACAGTGTAATCACAAAATTTGTAGATATATTGCTCATTGGCCAAGTACTGGTCGTCATAAATGTGGTTAGTGAATATAGCTAATATCAATTTTACTGCCGTTTTGTCATGATTACTATTTTATAAATTATTATAAAGTCTTCATGAAGTATACGAATTTAGTTTTTACTTGTTTGAGCTAGGAGCTGAATAGTTATTACTTTAACACAGACAATGTGCTATGCCACGCGATTACCAGCTTCGTGGTACCTGGCTACCACCACAAACCCTGCAAGACAGCCACAAGCCAAACGAAAACAAGGATTTAATTTTATTTCAGGCATTTAAGCAACTTTGGCTCAGACCGAAAGAGAGAGAGAGAGAAAAAAAAACAGTAAAAGAAAGTTAAAAAATGCAAATTCGTGCACGTTTTTTCTGTGAACAGTAGAAATTTGATGTATTAATGCCATTTTTTTCCTGAAATTTTCAATTTAGCCTCTAGGTTACTAATTTAGCCGTTTTTAGGACCTATAGGATCCGCATATTTGATTAAGAAATAACTGAATCTAAAATAAAGTTGCAATAGTGATGTTAGCAAGTAAGGAATAGAATAGGTTAAAAAAATTAAGAATCTGGATCCTATTTATAAATACCAGTATGCAGAAGTCATAGTGAGTTGTCACTTTGCTATTACTTACTGAAGTGTGAGAAGTTGGTAAATTTAAGTGTGAACATAACACAAATATCTTTTATGAAGGTTTGTGTTATTATATTCGAAGGCGTTTGTAAGCAGGGTGTCTACTGAGCTGGAATTCCTGGAAAACCTGGTATTTTATTGTGGACCTGGAAAACCTAGAAAAAGCCTGGAATTCAAGCAGAAACCTGGATTAAAAAAAAAAAACTATATCAGTTGAGGAAGCTCCAGCAAGTGGGGCAAAATATTCTGAAAAAAAAAAAATATTCTTCTATAAATGGTGTGTTTTATTAAAGTATTCAGGAAGGTTAAATTTTTACTTCATTAATTTCACACTGTCAACATTTTGAAGAAACTCCGTTGAGTGTGTGAATTTAAGATCGCAGAATGAGACAGTTGAAGTAATAATTTTTTGTAAGACGCTCGGAGGGGCTCTCAGACATCTTGTGAGTATGGGTGTGACGACCTCGAGGTGCCCGAAATTGTATGAGCCATTCTTCTTTCTGGCTGATTCTCTCTTTCTCATAATTTCATCTTTGTTATCCTATGCTCTAATGTGATTTATTCTTTAATTGGGCTAATGTGTTTATGTACTTTCGGTCTGATATTTAACTAAGTTTTGAAATTACCTTAACTTCAATATATATTTTATATATTGTAATTCAAGTAAAGCCATTTTAAACGCACAGAGGACACATTTTCAACTATTATGACTTACCTTAACGTAAGGTATTTAATGTTCTCTTATAGTTGCTTCAGTATGAATTGAATAGGTTCTGAAGGGCTCTCGCTTCGTCTTCTGGCCGTTGTTGAGACGTAATTTAAGCGTGTGTGTACTTTTTTTTGGTGAGATTTGATTGTGGAGTTACTGGTCTCCCACCAGGCACCTCCCCAGGTGGCGGATAGGGGAATGCCCACCTGATATGGTGGGTACCGGAAATATTCCGGGGCGGACCAACCAGTACTGCTGCCTTGCAATTAGTGGAGGGATCTACAAAGGCTAGGGAAAGATAACCCCGAACAAAATTATCATGGTGAGGGGAAGCATCATCACCATTACCCCTCTGAGGTTGAAGATTAATGGCATCGGTAAGGCTCAGAGATGGACAGAGGACATCATCTTGAATATCTGCCTTTACTGCGAGGTCGTAGGGCTGACAACTCTACACCACTAAAACATGTCAAGAAATAGTAGTAGATGGTTCATGGATTCTCCTGGGGTAAAATATTCCGGAGGTAAACTAGTCCCACATTCGGATCTCCGGGCGGGGACTTCTTCAAGGGGCTCCAAGAACAGGATTAAGGAAGACCTTAGAATAAAATCGTGGAACGTACGAACGTTATACCAAACGGGCACTCTTCTGGTGGCGGTACGCGAGACTGAGAAGTACGAGCTAGACATATTAGCGATACAAGAAGTTCGGTGGGAGGGTCAAGATAGCATTCCACAGGGGTACACTTTCTACTACGGGGGAACACAGTCTCACGATTTCGGAACAGGATTCCTCATTAAGGAAAGTATCCTTCAGGCGGTTCAGAATATAGAGTTTGTAAACGAAAGACTATCGTACATTACGATACATACTCGATGGGGCAACACGGTTTTATTAAACATCTATGCTCCGACCGATGTAGCTACTGATAACGACAAAGATATATTCTACGAAAGGGTGTTTGACCAAATGCCGAAATATAATTCGAAAATTGTGTTGGGTGATTTCAATGCAAAGGTAGGGAGGGAAGAAAAATATAGACCTACCATAGGCAAATACAGCCTTCACGAAAAGACCAACAACAATGGAGAAAGACTGATAACTTTCGCGATTTCGAAAAACTTACTGGAAAAGAGCACGTACTTTGAACACAAAGAAATACACATGGGTATCTCCGGACGGCAAAACTCTCAACCACATTGATCACGTATTAGTAGATAGACGAAGACACCAATATAATGGTCGTACAGAGGAGCTGCAGGTGACACCGACCATCAATTAGTGATCACAAAGGTAAGGGAAAAGTATACATCGTAAATAGAGAAAGCAAGGGGTCAAAACAACTGAAATTCGAAGTGAAACTATTAAATCCGAGCAAAAATAAACTCTCAAATAGGTTCGAAATCCTAGTAGCCGACTCGAGTAATAATAATGATATTAATAATGAAATTGATGTAAGATGTGGGAGGCAATTCGTGAAACAATTAAGAGCGCAGCGAAGGAACGCGTAGGTGAGAAGAAACAACAGAAAAACAAACCTTGGTTTGATGAGGAATGCATTAAACTTCATGAGGAACGAAAACAAGCAAGGCAACGATGGCTAAGTAATAAAAGCGAAGCAAATACCAAACACTACAGTAACGCGAAACGAAACGCCACACGCGAGTTAAAAAACAAAAAAACTAGTATATCTGACACAGATTCAGGAGAGAGAAAAACGGCAAGACAAATAACATACGAGATCTATACAAAGAAGTAAACGCGTTAAGTAAAGTTACTAACCCAGGTTAGGAATGATTAGAAATGAACGTGGAGATCTTCATGCGGATCCGACTAACATTGTCGATGTGTGGAAAAGTTATTTCGACAAACTTCTTAATGTACACAACGGGGAACAAACGAATTTGAAATCCATACCGCTGAATCGCGGATTCAAGAACGTAGCTAGATCGAGATGTAAAGAAATTGAAAAATTTCAAATCACCAGGACTAGACAATATTCCAGACGAATTAAAGCAGGAGGAACAGCACTAATAAAGGAACTACATCAATTGATAAGTGCTATATGGAGAGAGGAGGAGCTCCCAAAGGAATGAAAACCTCAATAATAGTTAAGATTTACAAGAAAGGCGATAAATCGGAAGTAATAATTACCGCGGAATCTCGTTACTTTCAACCTGTTACAAGGTATTAAGTAATATTCTGCTAACACGCCTAAGTGTATACGTAGATGAAATAATTGGAGATCACCAATGTGGATTTAGAAGGAATAGATCCTCGTTGGACCAGATTTTCGCCTTGAGACAAATTTTGGAGAAGAAATGGGAATACAGTGAGACGGTTCACCAACTATTCACCGATTTTAAGGAAGCATATGATTCTATCAAAAGGGAAAAGTTATACAGTATCCTGACGATTTGGAATTCCGGAAAAACTAGTTCAACTGTCCCAGCGACCCCATAAACAGAGTACGGATAGATATGTCATAGTTTCAAGATTCGTAACGGATTGAATCAAGGCATTGCCTTATCACCACTACTGTTTAACTTTGCGCTAGAATATGCGATTTTAAAAATTAGAGCTATCATTGAATGGTTTGAATCAACCGTTCGTATACGCGGATTATGTAGATTTAGTAGGGGACGATATAGATGTACTACAAAGCAACACCGACGTCTTACAAAGCAACACCGACGTCTTAGTTGAAGCGTGCGATGAGATAGGTCTACATTAAACAGATAAAAGAAATACATAACGAGCCGAAACACAAGGAATGAAGGAAATATAAACATAAGAATTAGGGATGAGATCATAGAAAAAGTAAGAAATTTAAATACTTGAGCATACGTGACAAGCAAAAATGAGGTCACGGCAGAAATGAAGTCTCTTAGTATCGGGCAACGCATGTTTCTATTCAGTCCAGAAACTTTTCTAACGTCACGATTAATATCAAGGAAATTGAAATTTAAAATACACAGAACGGTTATTCTGCCGGTAATACTTTACTGTTGCGAAAGTTGGAGTATGACCCTAGCAGATGAACATAAATTGTGTGTGTGTGAGAATTAGGTTTTGAGGAAGATATACGGGACGAGATGACTGGAGAATGGAGGAGATTGCGTAATGAACTCCACGGACTGTACGATTCACCAGATGTAAAAATAGTGAAATCGCGACGACTAAAGTGGGCAGTCCATGTAACTCGGATGGGGAAAACTAAGATTATATTCTATCCTGATTGGAAGGCAGGATGGAAGGAGACAGTTGGGAGGACAATATTAGAAGAGATCTTCAAAAAGTAGGTGTTCGTGATGAAAATTGGATTGATGTTGCCCAGGAATTGCGAACGTTTCTTACTGCGGCGATAAACTTGCAAGTTCCATAAACCATAGAGTGAGTGAGTTAGTGAAATAGTGTAAGTACTACAATCAGGTAATTTACCGATATATACTTTTCGTAGGTTTTCACTTATTTATTCGAGATTAACCCTTTTCAAATTTTAACACATGTGTACATACAATACTGTATTTTTCATAATTCTTAGCCTTCATAATTCTTATACTCGAACAGGAATTAGTACATACGCCCTAGATAGTTTACTTACACGTACATGGCAAATATTTGACTCCAGTTCTTACAATTTAGCCGCAGTCGTTCACTTTTTTTTTTTTTAAAACAAGTTCTTGGTGTCTAGCAGCAGTAACAGCGGAGTAAATTAAATATAGTGGGTTTTACAGTTAAAACTCAAGTGTTTCGGTTCATAAATAAGACACATCTTTCCTTATACTTACATATTCATATCTATTAAACTTCACATACAATATAATCTCACTAAAAAAAAAAACCCTACAGACATACTAAAAATTACATCTCTACGACGGCCAGAAGACTGAGAGGGAGCTCTTCCAAAAGGCCTAGCCAATTCATATTGAAGCAACTACTTACGAGGACGACATTAAAAACCTTACTTTAAGGTGAATCATAATAGCTTAAGTTAAATTTAATTGAATTAGAATTGCTTTTATTTTTTGTGTTTAGGCAATTTTATCTTAGTCGGGTAATCGTTAAAATAAACATACTTTGTTTGCAAGAATTATTATTCTGTTCTGTCAATAAACATCAATATATAAATATAAACATAAATTAACACATTTACAATAAATTCATTTGTGTCAAAGTAAATGGCATCATCATCAAGAAGAATATGCAGTAAAATGTGACCATGTGAAATAAAATTTGTTTCGAAGTTTGATTTTACATGCACATGAATTACACATTTTAAACTATTTTTTAAAGGGTATTTTTTAGTTTCACTCGACTAAACATGCAAAAAGGTAAATTATATTTCCTAAATTGTGGATCTGATAAATGAACTATTATTTCGTTGAAAGTTTATTAAAAAATTCGTCATTTTTTGTGTTTGTTATTGCACAATTTTCTCACCTGCCTTATGGTAGGAAGTATTCTACTTTGTTTTCTTGTTTAAAATCTCTGGAAAACATACATTTTAATTTTAGTTAGTACATAAATATTTTTTGAATGTTCTATAGTGACTTTAAGAAATAGTATGTGCTTGGTATATATTTTTTTAATTGATAAAATAAACGTTCTTTGTTTGCAAGAAGCAAAGTGTTATAAATTAATGACCTGGGATTTGAAAATTAAGGTAGTTTCATTGCAAGAATACATGTACAGTGAAGGTTTTAGTTCACTCGAGTAAGCGTGCTAGTATATTTTAAACATTGTTCCAGAGTTTCTGGTGCTTTGTTAGGTTCAAAATGACTACATAGTTAAAATATATATAGTTTAGAGCTTTGAAAGATGTAGTAATGGTGAATTTGTTAAATTTGCACGGAACCCTACTTTGCAAAGTTTTATTTGCAAGGTTTCTTATAAGTGCGTATAATAATACGGCGATTTCAAACAGCCCGTGTCATTTTGGTTTTGACACTGGTTCGCGGGTTGTCGACAGTTAAGTCTGATTCGTAGTTGAAGCATAAGTTTACATTGTTGATTAGCGTAGCGTACTTTGTAATCAATTATTTTTAAGGCTGTACTATGCGATTTTGGGAGACTAGTGGTTCGAAGAGGAAGTATTTCTAATTTAACGTTGTCATGCATTAAACATGAGAGATTCATAAGTGGAAGCACTTACTTCCTGTTTATCATTGTTCATTTTAAATGCTGAAGAAATGTGTTCAATTGATGATATAATTGTAAAATATCGTATTATGCTTGCATTTTACTACTAGGTTTTAAAATATTTGACAGTACATATTATTCATTTGTCTTAACAATGAAACACAAGAATAAACACACATACAGGAAAGTTAGACTGCGTTAGCCTATACATGTAAAGACTTCAAACAAGTCGAGAATTTCAACAGTTCTCTCAGGCGCGTGCGTTAGGTAACATTGCTCTAGCCAAGGGGATGGCACCCGGGCACGTGCTCCCCCCTCCACCATTTGCCATGCACATGTTCCGTTGGAAAATACATCATTGAAGCCCTATATCCTTGCATATCCTGGAATGATTGGGGAGGGGGGATCTCTGGGACTTACAGGGTAGCTTTATTGCACCTGATCGAAATGGCATAGAATCTCGTCCAAATTAAAACGTTAAATATGTTTGCCCTCAATTTCGAGTCTTTCGCAATCTTACCCCAAAGCTTGGACATCATCTTGGGAAGAATCGATTGGAATGGACATTTCACGCTGAATAGATGATTCCAACACCTTACACAGTTTTTTAGATTTGTGCGTCAGGAAATATATTCCAGGTGTACTTATTAGTTGCAGAGAATTGGGTTTAAAACTTGGTAGGTTTTGGGCCGCTTTGTATCTATACTGTTGGAAACTTTTTTTTTTTAATTGAATTTATTTCTGTTTTTATTTACATTTTGTATAGAGCAGCTAGTTTTTTTTTTTTGCTAGCTTTTTAAATTCTGTTTTATCACCCTTAAAATTTCACCTGAGGATGCTTCCGCATGATCTCGCGGAAGTTCTTTTCAAGGCACTTATGTCTTGAAATAAATAGAAAACCAAACATGAATCTGAAAACCAGAAAAATTAATAGCGACAGTCGATGAAATATTCAAAATGTCCTAATTATGTAAAAATCTAAGGCCCATATAATATGGAATAATTTTGTAAAACATGTAAAGAATTTTTTTTTTCCATGAATTTTAATTTGTTGTAAATGAGTTACTTGCAAACAATTAAGACCCTTTAGTTTATAGTCGCATACCAATGCTAAATTTGCACCAATTAATACCAGGTGGGGGAATCCGGTCTGGACCCCACATAGGTGATTTTTGTAATTAGCCATACAAGTAAATCATTTGACGAGATATGTGTAACTGAATATCCTAGAAGGCTTAGGATACGTATTTCAAGTTTCCTTTCAGTGGCGTAGCCCTCTCAAAGGAGTATGCTCTATTTTTGCATTTTATCAAGAATTATTCTAAGAAAAAGCTTCTTTATTTTTCGAATCAGCCTAGAAATATTGAGTCGCATACCAATTCCCAATTTGTACCGAAAAACGCCAAGGAGGGGAGGTGACCATCGCGAACCTAAAATCTCTGAATATTGTTATTAGCCTTAAAATAAAGAAAAGTAACAAAATTTGTGAATTTCAAAACTCAACAAGCTACAGACACCACGTCGTATATGAGAAGATGCACTTATTGCATGAAGAGCTGCTCAAATAAAAAGCAAAGTAACAAATATTTTGAGTGCAATTTCATTGAACAATTTTCTTAGATATGATACCATATTGACAAATTCCATAAGTTCCTGTACAGTAGAGTATACAAAACGCAGTCTGTCTGCAATCTAGTAGAAACCTGAATAAATAAATTAAAAAAAAAAAAAAAGTCAGGTTTACGGTTAAGCGAAAATTTGTGCTATGGAATTCATGGATAGGTTAGAAAAACATCCCCCCCCTTATTTGTTGACAAGGGAGAAATTTTTATTGCGCTATGTCCGGGAAAGACGTATTAGGAAAGAAAATAATCAGATCATAATTGAAAGGTGTACAAAAGGTGAAAGGTTAAAAAAAAGGGTGGGATTCTCCCATACAAGTACTTTGGGATTCTCCCCCTTCCTTCCCATTGGTATGCGACTGTTAAAATATATTTTGCCCCTTTCCCTCGTAGCTACATCCCTGTTTCCAAAAGATTTGAATTCAAGTTCGACTCGATATGTAATTGAAAGCAGCTGGTGTGATTATGAAAGGACTGGTGTTCCAGATTACTCTTCGTGCTGTTGGCAGTTGCATACAATGTTATTTGGGACTCTGATAATGCAGCTGCATTCTCGGGTTGTTAATTAATTAACTACGCTGTAATGACTGGATGGGCGTGGAGAACAAAAATATCTGATAATCCGCAGAACGTTGAAAAGTACTTCCCAGGGTTCGGGTTGAGCCCGCTTGGAAAAAACCACTTTAAAACTCAGTGGTTTTTTTTTTTCGTTATATTTTTAAACTATTCCTGTATTGAGGACACGTTACAGAAGTGCATAATGAAAACCACAGGGATAGGCGCGAGTCTCTCTTCTAGCTTCGTCTCTTTTTTTCTTGTGCTTGTCTCTAAAAGTCTTTTTTGAGGACTTTGTCGTTTTTTTTAGAATGTCAGTTTCTCTTTTTGCCTTTTTTAGAATGTCAGTATCTGCTAAGTTTTTTTGTACATTCACATTTTTTTTCTGTGTCCAGTGATAAAAGTAACGAGTTTCAGAGTGTAATTATTTCCTTTTTTGGTATCATCTCTTCTATATGTGTGGGTGGTTGGCGGGGCTTTTGTCTCCGCAATAGGGTGGTTGAGTGGAGACCCTTCTGTGTTTCTTTCTTCATGGATCTTTCTGCTTTCGTGGGACAAATCTCGGCTGAAGTCTTCTTCTACTTTATTTCAATCGTTAAACTTTATGGCGCCGAGCTTCAGCAAAAGCTGTCATAGACATTGACAGCTAGCTGTATCCGAATAAATAGGTTCTACGTAAGGTATTTCAGAATTCACATTGCCCCGACTGTGAGATTCTTTCCCTCTTTCCGCTTTACTTCAATCAGTGGCCATTCATCGCTATTTGTTTTTAAAACACCTCCTTCGCGAGAGGAGGATAAAAAAAAAACAAATACAGTGAATTACATTTTGTATAATTTTGTATAACTTCTTAAATTTTGTGTAGTTTCTGAAATTTTATGTACATTGTCAAAGTAATAAATGTATTTGGCAATACCCGATCCAGGGCCAGAGTTGAACATACATTTTAATTTCTCCTTTCTGTCAATGAAGTAAGAGTTTGTTTCTTTTGTAATATGTCATTCATTCTGTATGTTCATTCAAATCATTTCACAAAATATATAAACAAACAGTTTTATTATCACAATTTTAATATAAGTTCTGTTCAATTCTGGACTTAATTGGCCCTTTGGTAGGGGATTTTAACACACATACACACACAAATGTAGTCTCTTACACTCACTGGTAATACAAATTATGGATACTTGTATCACGTCAGATAGTCTATTTTAGTAGCTTTTTCTCTATTTTTCTCTCTTGTTGTCTCGTTTTTCAACATTTTAGTCTACAGTCTCCTTTTTTTTGACCTACTTGCCTGTGCATATCCCTGAAACCATTGCATTTTAGATTGTTAGAATTCAGTCACGACTGTCATTCTAACTCGAGAGTAATATTGGTACCGGTATCTAAAATCTAAAACACTTAACCTTTGTGATAATGAAATACAAGGAAGTATTCATAGTTCAGTCAGCACTCCAATTATATTAAATAACATTTTTTCATATGTTGATTCCATAACCGATTTGAACGAATTAGCTTTCCCAACTAAATATATTATAGATTTTGAACTTTGATGTTCTTTACGTTCGGTCTTTATTAATAAATGTACAAATGAAATTATTAATAAAGTATGTCATAATATATGAACTAAGTATTTCTAGTATCATATTCCGTGCAAGATTACTAGACTTGACAAATATTATCAATAATAATAATACAAATTTTCAATGAGATTCCATATTAATATAGACCTTCTATTAATAGAAGCACAGAGCTAATTAGGAAATCGCAACAGAATAAAGGATTTTTTAAAAAGAAAAACCTACACTGGTTACACCGTCCTTTGTGTCGTGGTGGTGTGTGTGCCGCGATGGACTTGATAGAGCGCTCACCTCTGGTGCGTGGGGTCCTTGGGTCGATCCCGGCTCGAGCCATGTGGTGGACGAACACCGTGTGCGTGGGGTTTCTCTGGGTTCTCGTTTCTTCCAACTTTTTTCATTCCATCGATTCTCCCATCACCATCCATTCAGCTTGAGCCAAAGTAGTCTAAATTCATGAAAATAAATTTTAAAGAAAATCAAACCCTGCTCAGGCGGATCTGTGAGACTACCTTGAATGGGGTTCTCGCTAATTTGCATCAGTCTCAGCTGTGATTGGGGGAATGTCGGGACGTACAATTATCTTGGACTCCGAACCACACCGCCCGCAGCGCGAATCCAGTACATATACCATGAAGTGAGGTTAACCCCCACGACTCTCACACAACAGACTCACTCAAGCCTCTCGATTTCACGGTAGTGACACATCGTCACCGACTGAGCTTTATACACTTCTTTACTACATTTTACATGCATTCACACTTTATTTCTAAAACCCGCCTGAGCTGTTTTTTTAATACCTGTGTTTTTTTTTTTCAAACCCTGGTACTTACTGATCCATTGATCCGGTTTAATTGGAAAGTCCCACATTGAAACATTGTTAATAACAAAATAGTTTCCGAATACCATAATTTGTTGTTTTGAAATAATAGCTTGCTGAGAGCTATATGCTCGAGTGGAATATTATGAAGGTAAAAAAAATGTTGGAAAACTACAACATTGACTTACAATGATTGGACAATTTAGTGTATATTGAAGTTTTTTTTTTTTATTCCCTAAGATGTCTTCATTGTGACGAGTTTACTTTGAGACCTAATTCCACTTGAATTTTATTTCGTCTTAGTTCATCACACCACTTTGATGGCGCACACAGGCTTGAACGTGCTTGTAGGAAAAATCGAATACACAGGAAAAACTTAAATGATGAAGAACAGTATAATTATTTTGTGAAGTTCGATTGTAATCTTTCCTCCGAAAATGTTACACTTAAATATGTCCTGCAGTTTGCGTCATGAGAATCTGGTCACCCTAAATGACAGTACTTGCGCTGAAATGGAGTACATTGTTAGTCTTGATAAGATGCATGGGTTAAAAAAGAAAAATCTGTCTTCCTCACATGTGCTTGGGTGTCTTGTTTCTCACGTCAGTCGAGAGGCTTTCCTTTCTAGTCTAATGATCACGTGGTTGAATGACGTGGCAAGGCGGGGTTCTCAAGATTAGCAGGCACGTTCCACTGACGTAGTTTCCAAAAATAGGTGTGGAGGTAGGTCTGTCCTGAAATTAAATGTAGGAATGCGTATGTGAATGCGCGCGTTTTTTGATCAAGTGGCTACAAAATAGTACACTTTACAACATGCATTCCTCTTCCTATCGCAGTGGTACTGGGTCAATGCTCCCAGGTGGCGGCGGAGTGTGGAAGGACGAATCAAGACTATTATTCATGTTGAGACGTGGGTGTAACTCCCCCCGCTCCCCACCAACTACTGTAAGTGAATACGAAGCGTGTAACTTCTGGACCTGTTAAATTAACTCGGTTCCGACATTTTCCAACACTTACGTACTCATTGCCAGACCTTCGCTACACTAATGTTCTCGAAATTTATTTTCTATTCCACTGCTCGAAATGGGGGGCGAGAGGCGGAACACCGGGTCCAGACTTTTTTCATTGTGTTCAGCGTTCACCTACCAAGCTCATCGCCTTCACATTCAATAGTCAATCGTCGCCACGAAGTGCAAACGTTCCCTAACCTTTTCTAACCCTCTTCTGCAGCCATTCCTTTTTCTAGCGAGTTATAGGCTATGAAGGTGAAAGATAATATTAGAAATATTAGAAATTCAAAAAGCAGGCACGATAATGGTCATGGAACTCTGATAGAAAGTAATAACTAGGGCTCGGAAGTTGAAGGCCTAAAAATTGTCTAAAAAAAGACCTAA
>JAGDQP010001554.1:69665-119961 GCA_022664845.1 Lepisma saccharinum
GAGCTCCTGCGTAGCCTAGTCGGTAGCGCGCTCGACTTCAGTGCGAGCGGTCCCGGGTTCGATTCCCGGTGGGGCTCAAATATTTCGGTGTTGACCCAGCATCGTGAGGACAATTGGGGAGCTGCTGTGAATAAAAGACAGTGGCGATCACAGTGAGAGCTTCGGTTCTCCTCTCCCAACCCGTCTGGTCAGCGTGGGAGCAGTAGACCAACTCCTCCCTTCGGGGAGAGGCCTCATCCTCTAGTGGATTGAATATGGCTGTGATTTATTTATTATATATATATATATATATATATATATTATTTACTGGGCCTTTTCCAGGAGCGGCTCAAGGTAAAATTTTCACCCAGGCAAGGAGACTGTTTTCCCCTTTCCTAGTCCTAGCCTATAGTTACATTTTATTAGTGATTTTAATAATTGAAAGGCCATTTTTCAAAAAGAGGAAGGGGCGGGTACTAATGCGATTCTGAGTTGCAATATAGTCTCAAGCAGTCGTTATGGTCTGCGCGAAGTTCCCGCCATCCAGCGCTAAGCGTACAACACGCATCCTAGTGCTACGAAATTCCCTTTTCTCCGTGGTGGAAAAAGAACATGATGCAACTGTACAGAAAAGGTACAAAAACTTTCTGAATTTTTTTAGGTTCCTTCCACCCTGACGGCGGTGTCCCAGGCAACCGTCCGGGACTTATGTTTAAGAGGTGGTGGTGATTCGAGTTGAGAATGGCCAGTAGTCGAAATATCAAGTGCAAGAAAATCCGTTAAGACCCATAAAAAGTTTTTAAAAAGACAAGCAAAAAACCGGGCCCTAGTAATAACTGATGAGTATACTCATGATAATTCGTTATCTCGTGTGTGATTTCCAAAATTTATTTTCCCTATGATTTTCAGAAACTCACAAGAAAACAATTGTTTTAAGCAAGTATAAAAAAAAATTAAAAAAAATAGCAGGTTACATAAAACAAGGATTTAGCACAGGTGCCAATATAATATAAAATTTGGCTATTTCAAGTATTCATCCTCTTCCCCCCAGAGTCAACTTCAATAAAAATATTCGATCACCTGGAAAAGAAACTAGTCAAAGGAAGTTTGTGTTTCGCACAAGATTCTCGTGTATTCAGTTGGATATATTTGCTCAACTTCAAGTATTCTCCTTCAGTTGCTCTTAGAGTGTGAACATATTTCTTAATTCGACTTATTTCATAGTTCTTCAGTAGCTTTCATGAAAGGAAATTGAGGATATGGATAACCAACCGTTGGACAGTTCCAAAGAAGCAATAGCTTTATTTCGGCGATCATTGTTATAATTGCCAGAAATCACGAGTTCTGCAGAAGTTATCAAATCTCACTGGTTTGCATACCCTTCTGCGAACTGTAGTCTTTTTACCTTTCTGATAAACTGTTTTAATTAGTAGTAATTCGATCATGATTATACCCCTGGAGCGTCCTTGCACAGAGGTGAACCTTCTTTTTCATTACAGTTTTAACCTCGGACATGGGAATACGGTATTAGATCAGTTTTTTTTTCTTTACCTTTTCACCTTGCTTACTAACATTCATTCTTCGACAGTTTTCCCTTCCAACGCATTTACAAGAATCCGAACTAGTTTTTACGTACGGCTGTCAAGTGTTCTCTGAATTATTTTGAGCCTCCTACTTCATACCTCCTTGCAAATCCTATGGATTGCGGAATCCAACGAATTATGTCCATGGTGCCCAATGCGTAAAAGAAAAACAAAGGTATCACTATTTTTTTTTTAAATAAAGATTTTGAGAAATCTGAGTCGAGTTGACAGTACTTGCAGTACGTAGAGAAACTCACCTTAAACATAAGTGTCAAACATATCCAACAGTGAGAAACATTGGTGTAATACAAAGCGAGAAAATGGAATACCATATAGTGCTTGCGAACCATCCTGTATAATAGTTATGCAGTGAGAAATGACTTGCACATTGACGGCTCGGGTGGCCACACCCTAACAGACCTGATTGATATATCTTTGTAAAGCTTATGGAATACAGATTCCATCGAGGTAGCGTTTATTTCCCTCGCGCTCAGTATGTAGAACAAGAAACGCGAAAAATAAAAAAAATAGTTCCCTCGCAAAATTCAGAAGGTTGGAACACTAGCAAATACCGTACGGTATCTAGTTTTCCTCTTGTGAATACGTGACCTAGACACAGAAAACGGATCATATGTTCGTATTGCTGATAAAGCTCCACCAAAACAAGTACTCATAACCCATTTGAGAAACCATATTTGCAGTTGGTGTTTTGTTCTTTTTATCAATGGTGTTAGGTTAAAAAATAAATAAAATTTGCAACATACTCCTATCTCTTATTACCTCCTTGGGGGTAATGGGACACTCAGCTAGTCCTTCACATTAAGTACAAATGGACATTCTACATAGCTACTAGTGTCGTATTACCCCTGCCTCCCCTATAACAATTTTCATTTGGAGCAATTTTTGTACAAACTCCTTTCAGTTTTTCCTTCCCCACAGCCCGTCCATTACCAACTATCACTTACTATGTCAGTTATTCATCTATAGCTGTTAATACGTAGTACATGCGGTTCAAGCTGTTAGAAGATGATGGGGTGTCTTTATTTTCCATCCAGCTAGAATAAACTTGCATGTAAAACATGACACTCCAAAAAGAAAAACTTAGCCCTTGCTCCATTCCTGAGCTGGTAGGAGCACGCGGACAAAAATTGTATCAGTAATTCCTTTTCTTTTAACTTTTAGGGTCATAATTATGCTTCAACGTCACTATGTAGATGGGATATTCCCTCAAATTGCGGGGGATGGGGAAGACTGAAGTCTCCCTTCTACGTGGGACATTCGAGAGCAATAAAATTATACCATCCGTTAGATATTTCCTTCACAAATATTTTGATAAAAATCTTGCTTTTATCGTAAGGTAGGGAGCTATGTTAGAAAGCTATGAGTAGTATCGATGTCAAAGAACGTGTAAATGTTAAAAATTGAATTTGGTTGCAGTTCAGATGTACAATCGGCGCTAAAACTCTTCCTATATAGGTTATTCTAAATCTCCCCCTCCAGAAAAAAACCTTAGATTTAGCAAAATGTGTGATTTGGTAATATGTTCTACATCAATATGATAAATACAAAATCTCATATTTTTGTCACTTTGTTTTTGAGTTATAAATTGTTAAATAAAATTCTGATTTTTGGCGCGTTATGAAACATTTAAAAGCACCAAACTTGAACTGTTTGTCCTAGACAGCTCAAACTTGCACCATTCGTTTAAGAATTTCAGGGGCTTTAAATTCATATTACTTGCCTTTATTAGACCAATCTTTAAAAATAAGTTGTTTTTTTTCAAAACTCAATCTTTTTTCTTTTTTTTAATGTTCAGTGTGTATTTGATAAAAACGAGTGCGCCAAATATCATGATTGTATATTAATGGGGTCATGTTGAAAGAAAATTAACAGTACACAGCTTCTTACGCATAACGCATATAAATAGCTTTAAGGGCACTACGCATAATGCCTTCTAGCAAAGAAAATATTTAATTGGTAAAAATGCGACATATACAATTACATTATTTCAGTTCTATTGTAGAACAAAACTAGTAAATACTAGTCCAGCCTGATCTCTGTATTTAAAAAGACAGCAAGAATTATTAGTTTTAAATTATTTACTTACAGGCTAATAAACCTACCACATTTACTACTTTATTATATGTCAGTAATACAGCTTTACAAGTAACCACGCGAGATCTTGCGGAAGAACGCATGCTGAATCGATTGTAGTATGTCGTCGTCAATGGCAGTGATTTATCGCCTGTTGAACACCTGGTAATGATTCTAATGCTCAAGATTGGGTAAACTTCCTAATTGTTCTTATTTACTTCACCTATACAGAACAGCAGATAACAGTAACTTTGCATTTGTCGTAGTTGTACTGAGTTAGCTTAATACTCCATAATTTCCACAAACTTTCAACAATACAAGGAATACGCTACTACTGTTTGATACGGTACCTTGCGACAAACAACACACCCGCTGTGTTCTGCGGCTATTCCACATCTCGCTTTGTATCGAGCTCGAACATTTTGGGATATCTCGAATTTCGACTTCATTATCTAATCTTCTTATTATTAACCATGTAAGGAAATTCAAAGCACTGTTTAATTGGCATTATCAATTGATGAGTGACCTGACTGGTCAGTCTCCAAGGAAGTTAACTGTTACTGGGATTTGTTCGTGTCCCAACCCACTTGTCACTCATGCATCACCATGATTTATTGCGGCGGATTGATCACATACTTCAGTATAGTAGATTTTAAAATAAAAATGAGAAATAAATATTTTCGAAATGTCATTGTAGTATTTTGACTGCGAAACTGATCGTTGTATTCCACAAACTTAAAACTAAATTGATTTGAATTTTATTTATGGCCTTTAGGCATCTCAGGCTTAGGCCGGTATGGGATGGAGAAGATAGTGGAAGTTAGTCGGCCAAGGCCTAGTATGTAGGTACTATCTTGTCATCCGATTGATGTGACTGAGGAAATGTGTCATTTTGGGCTAGAAGTTTACGGGATGCACGTTTGTGAAGTCATTTTTGCCGTAAATGTATTATTATGAGAGATGTAGTATGCGGTAAATGCATGTGACATTAGTATAGGCTACTGAAGCAATAGCCTTAAAATATCATTTTGCTTTAAAATAATGAAGGAAATTTAAATGCATACAAGTGCATGTCGTTATGGCAATGCAATTAGGAACAATTCGTATGCATTTAGCTTTCAATTTCTTCATTATTTCAAAACAAAATTGGTGTTTTCAGTTATTGCATCATTAACCCATCTCTCTAATAATACATTTACGGCAAAACTGGCTTTAGAAACGTGTTTCCCGTAAAATTCTAGCTCAGAATGACATATTACAAGGCCTTCTCATTTAAGAAAACCAATCGAGATTCAAGATGGCCGTGAAGAATATACCCTTCAACAGGTAGCGCCTCCCATCCAGTGTACATTACTATATATTTTCTTCTCATTTCTACTTTCTTTACTCTCCAGAAACAAGAATTTATTATATCATCGACGTCTCTCAAATTAATTGCGCTCGAGTTACCAAAATTTGCTTGTGCACATATGAGATTCTAACATATGGAAGAAAGAAATTTTGAACTTTTTTCTGCCCCATCAGTATGTTTGCTTGTAAGATTTATTTCGAAGCTGAGAGAAAATGGCTGGTTGTAAATTATTTTTCTAACCATATGAAGTCTTTATACGTGAATTTTTAACAATACTTTTTAATTGACATGATTGTAGCAAACATTACTCATATGCACCTACGACAAATAGTGAAATACGAAAACAATTAATTCGTAAAAGAATCCACAGTTGAAACTAATATCAAAATCAGTGCTCTATATATGAATCTTTTTTGTGACTTTAGGGGGAGGGAAGAATGTTGTAGATGCCAAATAATCATGCAGTTCATAACTTCCTGTTGACGCGTAGCATGAACGAAGTTGCGCTGAATATGGAAAACTAGAATGACTAAGTTCGTCTTCTGGGATAGTTCATTACGTGGGATACATGCAGGTTTTCGTAAAAAGTTTTTATCATACTGATATTTTGCTCCTTGAGGAACATATCGTGTTTTGTCGTGAGATACATTATACATAACCCAGTTTGTTACCGTGGGCTTTGAGAAACATCAAGAAAACATGTAATCTAATTTTGAGGATGCTTAGTTTTATCGGATTGAATGCGTAAATTCAGTACTGCAGTAACGAGACGTTGCAAATACTGTAGTACAGTTTTTATTGCACTAGAGCTATTTAGTGTTTTTGATAATTTAACCATCCAGTAAACTGCGTTTTGTTGGTTACAAATTAAAACTATATTTGCTTTTCTCTCGACGTTACCATCGTTACTTTAAATCCAACACCATTGATTTCAGTTCATCATAAATATTCATTTTGCTACGCACGAAGCGGAAGATTGATTATTCCCGTGAACAAGAGTTTCCTTTGGATTATTTGATACTTAATTTTTTTGTCTAGACGAAGAATCCTGGGATTCATAGCAATCGTTGCATTGCTAACATAAAACTACATAAACACAGTTGTAACACCCTCAAGCAGACGCTTTCGAAACGCTTACTTTTTTCTCATCTTTTATTTTTCTTAAAGCACAGGTTCTGCGGGCAATAAGTTAACTTTGTCATAGGTTATTGCGAATACTACAGGGAATGCGTTGTCGGCCGAGCTCGCGTTTGATTCACCTATCCCCGCCCGTGGTTCTCTGGTAACGTTAGGCCACACGTTGAGTTGTAATAATAAAATGATAGAACTGTTATTATGCTATAGTTAATTACTTAATGCAATTATAAAAATGTTTCTTCAATGCTGTTAAATCTGTTGTAAATTTTTCAAGACCCGATTACTGAATATTACATAGGGAAATGAAAAATATCACCCTTAATAACAAACAAGTAATACAAACTGAATGTAAATGTACTATGTGTTAACGGAAAGTGCTGTAAATGGTGTCCTTCCACTATCACATACTCCCCACATCGCCTGATCACATTAAGAGTTACACGCTTAAGTTCCTAAAGATAATTTTTTTTAGTTTCACGTCCAATATTATCTTTCAGCCCCTGAAGCGTATGGGTATTGGTTCGGTAGCATAGTTATAAAACCACCACTAATCAGGACTGGCGCCACTTGAAAGTTGAGCGAGAGAGTGTTTGGCAAAATAACACATATTATGGGCTGCTATGGCATTGTTCGTTAAAGTGGTTTCGTTTGTATTTTAGAAGAAAATGACGATCTGTGCAGCTTACGGTTGTACTGAGAGATATAAGAAAGGTCGACGACTGCGATCGAATCCGACTTCCCGAAAGTTCGCCAACGCTCTACCACTGAGCTACGGCAGCTCGGTGCCTGTGCTAGAAATGTAAGAGGAAACCCACATCTTTGATTACAATTATTTGATGCAAAGGGGCATTATGTTAGATCCATAGTTATAAAACTGCCCCCTTTGGTAACGTGAGAATTTTCAGGGGGGGGGGGGGGGATCCGAACTGCCGACTATCCTAACCGAGGTTTATCCAAAGTTTTTCCTCAGTGACCCCATCCAAATGCCGGGATGGCACCTTCAACTTAGGCCCTGACCGACACTTTCCCGAATCCTTTCCCCTCACCTATCCTGGACCTGAGCCTTAGGCGAAATGCCATAAATGAAATTCAAATTCTAGCACAGACATAAATTGCACGGAACAGCGTCTTAAGCGATGTAACATTTTTCACGGAATAATATTAAACGATCACTTATATCTGTTAAACGATATATTCCTTTCTTAATAAAACTAGATTATTAAGAACGATGATCATCGATGTTCTGTTCGAAGGCAGGTTTGACGACCTAAAGGACCCAGAGTTAGGTGAAACGATGGTGATTTGCCATTGCCGTCCATCGCATGAAGATGATATTCTAAGGACAGGATCTACAGTTTAAGGTGGGTTCCGAATTTCTTGTGTCCTAGCCGGAAATCGAACCAGGAACACCTTGATTACACTATTAAGAACGATAGAAACAAATTTAACGTAACAAAAATCTTATCGGTCACCCTGGTCCATCAGGAAAACTCGTGAATTCTTATATACCGAAAGTCTGACTCAATAATATACTTAATAGATATGACTATTCGTATTGTTTATAGTAAAAGTCAAAACAGAACATTTGAAAAGCTTTTTAAAAAAATGTCGTTTTAGACAGATATGAAATAGTTTTAAGACAGTCTTTTACCCTAAATTTAAAGACTCTTCATTCTCAGATAACTTGTCCGGCATCTTCTAAGCTAACCAGGGGAGTCAGATTTTTTTTTCGGTGATCTATGTCACTTTCGATAGCTCTTATATAGTTTGACAATAGAAGGTTGTTTGATGGATATGTATTTCGTTTGACTTTCCTCATTTACGACACTAATCTAGCGGCTCAATTCCACATTTTGTTGATTCCAGAAAAAAATATCTGTTAACTATTTACACACCATAACAGTGTCATCTGATTTCACAATTTCGTTATAGCTACCTCTTCCTTTCTTCATTATCACTTCATCTGATTTGAACTTATTTTTCGGTAATCTATTTTTCGTAATTGTACCCAAAGCGGTGTTGTAACGGTGAGTCAACAGAAGATTCAGAAGAGTAATCGAAGTGAAATATCTGTCAGTAAACACAGAAGAACACGTTGGAAGAATATCACATATGACGACACGACCTCCTATATCCATATTCTGAGTGCACGGATTATTATTATTTTACCTTTCCCTTGATACAGTAGAAAATTCAACGGAATCGAACATTTTTCATTCTGTGGCTGCGGTGTAAAGTAGCAGCACCGCAATGGACCTATTTTGCTTTTCTCTGGTCTCATTCACATTCACTCTCCTCTCCCAGGCGCGAAATATCTGGTAGAAGTTCGTTTTCTATATCCTCTAGATCACTCGGATAAATTGATCAATTTCGTCCAGAACATCACCAATATCTTCATCCGGTATTATTGAGAAAAGATCAAGTGAAATGCGTAAATTAAAATCCAAGTAATGTGTAGTTTTAGCAACGCCGTAGTAACAAACCTTCGCAATTGGATTCTGTCCTGGGCAACATCAAGCTAGTTTTCATCACGAACACCTACTTCTCGAAGATCTCTTCCCAATGGCTTCCTTCCAACCAGGATAAAATATAATCTTCGTTTCTCCCCATCCGAGCTATATGGCCTGCCCACCTTTGTCGTCGCGATTTCATTATTTTTACATCTGGTGAATCGTACAGTGCATGGAGTTCTTCATTATGCAGACTCCTCCACTCTTTAGTCATCGTCGCGTTTCGGCCCGTATATCTTTCTCAAAACCTTATTTTCAAACACACACAATTTATGTTCATCAGCTAGGGTCGTACTCCAACTTTCGCAACCGTAAAGTATTACCGAAAGAATAACCGTTCTGTATATTTTAACGTTCTTGATCGACGTTAGAAGTTTCTGGACTGAATAGAAACATGCGTTTCCCGATACTAAACGACTATTTGTTCCGTGACCTCATTTTGCCTGTTACGTATGCTCCCAAGTATTTAAATTTGTTTACTTTCTCTATGACCTCGCCTCTAATTTTTATTTCGTTCATTCCCTGAGTTCCGGCTTATCATGAATTTTGTGTATCTGTAGACCTATCTAAGACATGTACTAAGACATCGGTGTTCCTTTGTAGTGCATCTATATCGTCCCCTATGAAATCTACATCATCCGCGTAAACAAACAGTTGATTCAAACCATTCAATGATAACTCCTTTTTGTTCCTTTTAATTTTTAAAATCCCATGTTCTAATGCAAAGTTAAGCAGTATGGCTGACAAGGCATGGCCTTGTTTCAGTCCGTTGCGAATCTTGAAACAATCTGACATTACCTATCTGTACTCTGCTTATGGGGTCGCTGAGACACATCTTCACTAGTTGAACCAATTTTTTCGGAATTCCAAATCGTATCAGGATATTGTATATCTTTTCCCTTTTGATAGAATCATATGCTTTCTTAAAATCAATGGAATAGGTGATGAACCGTCCCATTGTATTCCCGTTTCTTCTCCAAAATTTGTCCCAAGGCGAAACTCTGGTTCAACGTGGATCTATTTCTTCTAAATCCACATTGGTGATCTCCAATTATTTCATCTGCGTATACACTTAGTCCGATTCATCGCCTTTTTTGTAAGTCGCAACTACTATTGAGGTTTTCCATCCCTTTGGGAACTCTTCTTTTCTCCATTTGGCACATATCAATTTATGTAGTTCCTTGATTAGTGCCGTTCCGTCCGCTTTAATTCGGCTGGAATATTGTCTATTCCTGGTGATTTGAAATTTTTCAGTTTCTTTACCGACGTTTCGATCGATCTCGCTAGGTTCGGGAATCCACTGTTCTGCGGTATGGATTTCAAATTCCTCTGTTTGTTCCCCGCTGTGTACATTAAGAAGTTTGTCGAAATAACTTTTCCACACATCGACAATTTTAGTCGGATCTGCCGGAAGATCTCCACGTTCATTTCTAATCATTCCTAACCTCGGCTGGTAACCTTTTCTTAACGAGTTTACCCCTTTGTATAGATCTCGCATGTTATTTGTCTTCCCGTTTTCCTCAATCTCCTGAATCTTCTGCGTCAGATATTGTCGCTTTTTGTTTCTGAACCCGAGTGTGGCGTTTCGTTTCGCGTTACTGTAGTGGTTGATATTTGCTTCGCTTTTATTACTTAGCCATCGTTGTCTTGCTTGTTTTCGTTCCTCATGAAGCTTAAGGCATTCTTCATCAAACCAAGGTTTGTTTTTCTGTTTCTTCTCACCTACACGTTCCTTCGTTGCGCTCTTAATTGTTTCACGAATAGCCACCCACATCTTACATCAATTTCATTATTATTATTATTATCACTCGAGTCTGCTAAGATTTCAAACCTATTTGAGAGTTCGAGTTGGTAATCTTCTTTTATGGTCTGATTATTTAATCGTTTTACTTCGAATTTCAGTTTTGATTCCTTGCTTTCTCTGTTCGCGATGCATAACTTTTCCCTTACTTTCGTGATCACTAATTGATGGTCGGTGTCACCTTCCGCTCATCTGTGCGACCTAAAGTCCATTATGTTCGTGTGTCTTCGTCTATCTACTAATACGTGATCGATCTGGTTAAGAGTTTTGCCGTCCGGAGATACCCATGTGTATTTGTGTTAAAAAAATAAATAAATAAATCTTCCTAATTTCTGGTAACATTCAACAGAGTAAGAAAGCTTCATCCGCTGATTCTGACACGTTTACCAAAACATTCAACCATGGAACAATTACGAGAGATTACATTTCTTGTTTCTGATGTCATTTATTTGCTTCGATTCCAGTTTTCCTTTCTAACGTAAATGCATAAAACTTGCTGGTGTTAGATGCATCAGATTCAATAACTTTTGCTGATCACAGAAAATGTAGATAGTTCCACCATTTACTTGCATGACATGGGTAAAGTACCATACCTTTTGAAAATAAAAATAAGTCTTCGTTCGTTTAGACAATCCCTGTAGTGCCGCGACTTTCTCCGCATAATCTTGCTACCGGGAGTCCGCGTGCCACCCTTATGGAGACCTGCACAGGCCGAAATTTTCGGCCCAAGCCCAATCCAGCCCGAATGTACCCTTGCTTGGCCAGCCCGGGCCCGGAAACCTTTAGAAGGTTTTGGGTCCCGGCCTGATAAGTTTAAAAATTCCTCGCCGAAGCCCGGCCAGATAAAGTTTTAAAAGTTTTGGCTCGAGCCCCAATATATTTGTATCTGGTATAATAATATAATGCATACAAGCCTATGTGAGTGTTTGAACAATGTTATGCTCTTAGATTTGCTAGTCATTTTAATTTCATTCTACAGGATTGCCGTTCCAATTTATTTCAAACACAAAGGATCAAAAAGGATCCTTTCGCTTTGCTGGATTTAAGATACCTGCGACTACAAGTAATCTTATTCTTCAAAGAAGTGGATAAGGTAGTCAAAGTATAACTTCTATTTACAAAACAAATTATCAGAAACTAAACCCCACCCGACCTACATTTGCACGGTATTTAACACCTTATTAGACTGCAACCCTGACTTCATCCATCATTTCTTGCTGCTGGTCGCTGAAGTGGAGAGAAGAACAAAGAGTGCTGTTTCTTTTCATTTTTATATTAAGACAACTCGGGGTGATTGTTCATCCCCAGGGATCCAGTGGTTGGATTGACCATATTCTGGAATTGACAGGTACCATCAGATATAGCTTCAATACGCATACTGTCTTTTATTATTTATGAGGGAAGCTGCCGACTGGGGTCAACGCCCCGGTGAACAACTAATCATCTATAGCGAAAGTGGAGCCGCTAACCAACACGAACTGTAAATATTTCATTGTTTGTAATACCTTTCACTCAGTGGCGTGCACACAGACTTGATCGTTTGGCTTTATTCCAATTATCGTTTAACGAAAGTCAATAATTCTTGAACTACTTTAAAGAAGTGCAGTTAATTGGCCTGAGCCCGGCCCGAACTGAAGAGAAAGCAATGACGGCCCGCCCAAGCCCGACCCGTGCAGGTCTGTACGCCCTTACGTTTCGTACATGATCTGCTCACCCAGTAGCAAGACGCACGCACCAGTCCATGTTCCCTGCTTGGACACAATCAAAGCACAGAATTGATAGTGAGTGGGATGAACACGGGAAGTCGATTGGACAGAAGGGGGAAGAAGACCACGCCTTTACCGCCCTTCCGCACACCGTTAGTCTGGTCTCTTCCCCCTCATGTTACCCAGCCGAATACATTCTTTGCCATGAGACCCCTTTTAGTTCTCGGACGTTACAAGCTGTCGCCAAAACCAATTCGACATTTTACCTAATTTACTATATTCCTTAAAAATATTAAGTATGACTGTGTATTCATACTGTTAATGCTATGTAGCCAAACTTTGTCGCTCGCCATTAGATTTTTGTAAAATATTACTTGGTACTTCTTTAAGGGGGCTTGTTCTATGCACAGCAATTATGTACAACTTTGTTTATTCTTCAGTAAATTGTAGTTTCCAAAAATTTTATTTGCTTACAAACTTTTTTGTCTTATTGTTTTCTGCTATTTTCCTAATGTCTAAATAATATACATTTTTGGTTAGAGCAGTTTTGCCGGAAGTAAGGAGAAGCAATTAACAAAATTTTTTAGTTGTTTAAATTAGCAAAAGAGGCATTCAGTAAGAGAATTTTCTTTTGGACTGATGTGAAGATTAACAGTTTTGTATTGAAACAGGTCTCTAGGAAGAAGTGGTAACATTTGAAATGTACAGGGTGTTCCATTAATGCGTACAAAAAAATTTAAGGCTGCGTATCTGAGATCGAACTAAGAAAAAGTCGAAAAAAAACGGGGGTCGAATATTCAGTACTTTCGAAGCTATAGGCTGCCGAAAGCGTGGGAGAATGAACTTCAGAGCTGATTATGTCGCATACGAAAAATCAGTAGGCGGTTCAGAAAATATTAGAGGAAGTCACACCCAGGCTATCCAAAAATACATATTTGAAAATCCCAAGGAAAAAGGGGATTCCCAAAATTTTTTCCAAGTAGGTCAAAAACTGCATAAATGAGACGATTTCTAGGCAGGTAACAATAATTCGTTTGCCGCATGTCGATATCTCAAGTAGATAACTTATACGGAGTGATTTTTAAAAATCGTGCGGGATTACATAACTGTCAGGAGTGTGAGTAACAATAATTCAATGAATAGTTAGATTGTTCCAAAAGAGACAGTGTGTCATTTCTAAGTGGAATGGCGGTGCTTATGTGAAGAACAGATGCAGCGTAAGGTAAAAGGTGACCCCGTTGGTCGGTTGGGCAGTGCGCGGGTCACGGTATTTCGATGAAGAATCCCGGCTGGGCCTTGTCAACATTTAGAACTGTGTAGCTTATTGAAGCGAAAATCGTCCATATTATTATTGACTTAACTTGCACTAGAAATGAAACTTTGAGGGCTGAACTCACAAAACGTAATGTATCAACCAAACTTAAATTAAATCGAAAAGAACAAGGAATGTTCATGTGTATTTCAAATCCAGTTGATAGAAAGTAGACCTGAAATAGGCATAGGAGAGACGGCTCGGCTCGTGTTTGTGTCCTGCTCAGGACTAACATAAGGTTTTCAGAATCTTAGTTTCCCTGTCCCATAATGCGAACGCCGAGACAATACATTGCACAGAGACACTAACCACTATCTTTCCAATTCAATTCCACTGGAAAAATCTCGCCGAGGAACATCGTTGAGATGTAACGATGAGGATGCTTCAGATGCAGCTAAAAGTCGAAACTTGTTGAAAAGATTGACTACATTTGTAACTATACTATTACTGCTAGTAGTTAATAATAATGATGATATTCGTCTAAGGAGCTTTTTGAGGGGCACATTCTCCTGATCTGATTCTTTTGTCTCCTCCCCATACTTTTAAACACGAACATTACAAACAATACCAAGAAACCTTTAAAATGTTATTCTTATGCTGCAGATAAGAAAATCAGACACTATGCTTGTAATACTTGTTGGGATTGGCAAAGATCAAAAATAAATTCAAATCCAAAATTGGCCTACAGATCATAAGTTCAAATCCAAAATGTAGTAATGCATTGTACTTACCACATGAATGATGTCTGCGATCGTCTGTTTTATCTTTTAGCAATAAGCTGCTATCCTGATAGTATCATAATTTTACAATATGTGTTTTATGTGGCCTCCATCAGCAAACGCGAGCGTGGGTACGGCGAGTTAATGCACTTTGAATGTCGAATATTTCGGGCGTATCTAGAATTTCTCGCAATCCGACGTGTCAACGTTGTTGCATATCTCGTAGATCACGAACCTCCGTTAAATACACAAAGCTTTCAAATGTCCCCACAAATAAAAATGTATAGGATTTAGAACTGGTGAACGAGAAGGCCACGAAAGTGGACCACCCATTCCTATCCATTTTTCCTCAAATACGTCATTTAAATGTACTGGAACTTGTTCATAGAAATGAGATGGAGCTCCATCGTGCATAAACTATATTTGACTTCTAGTTTCTAATTTTAACTGCACCTGAAGGCTCCACATAGCTACGTCTGAACGATGATATCCCTTGGCGTGATTTCTCCAGTGGAATGGAATGGGAAGTATAGCTGTCCCGGCGTTCGCATTATGGGTCAGGGAAAACGTGAAGATTCTGAACCTTATGTTCGTCCTGAGCAGGACACAAATACGAGTCGTCTCTCCTGTTCTTATTTCAGGTCTGTGATCGTAGCTACTAGTTTCCACTAAGCAATTATACTATTGTTTTCTCTCTGTTAAGTAGGACAGCCAACTGCAATTGAACTCTTGAAAAGAACAATTTTTCGTAATTAGTAATATAACGCTGTTCTAATAATAATCGTATGGGAAGTTTCATTTTAAACATTGTTTACACTTCAACAACTTAATGACTGCAGCCCCGGCGCCTTTGAATCTTTGCAGAGCAAATTGCAGTTTCAGTAAGCGGCCAGTTTTTAGCTCCCCTTGCTTGCTACAAGAATTACCTGTACTGAGCATACGAGGTAATTATAGAAGGTGACGTTGCAACTTCGTATTGTACAACGTGGGACATCTGTGGAAAATAAATTTTAAAATCGTGGCCTTTTTTAAAGTTAGAAATGCATTAAATGAAACTGTTTGCTTTAGATTGCATCCATTGACGTTTCTTCTATACACTGCAAACTTCAAAAAGCATGTATAAAATATGAAAATAAAGACGACCCAAGGAAAAAAACAACAACTAAAACCTAATTTCTCGGTCCAACTAGGTAATAGGCTTTTCCTTTTGGTATATAATTTATTTGTTTAGGCTATGCTGAAGTCTGCAGTGTGTAGACGAAACGTTAATAGATTAAAATCAGATCAATAATGAAGCTACAAATACACTTCTGAATTTGGCCCTTATGCGGAATGTCAGTAAGTTAATTTAGTTCTAGAAGCAGGGGTGGATTTCGGCCCTGCCCCGGCCTCACCCGGTCATGCCAAAAGTTTTCAGACGCCTGGTCAGGCAAAGAAAAATCCTATTATGGCCCGTTATACTGCCCATTTTCGTACAGCTGTCAAGCCAAGGGTCAGGCCAGAAAATCACCGCTATCTGCTCGAAAGGTACGCGTAGGGATAGTCAGATTGCTTAACCGGAACTTGTCATAAGTGCGCTGTAATCTTTAGTGTCTGTAAATCGGTATAGAGGCTGAAAAGTTTTTTTTTTTTTTTTTTTTTTTTTTTCCTGGATGTTACGTGTTTAGCTCCTCATTCAGTAGTTGTTAATTGTAAAATATGCAGAAGAGAGATTCATTTATTCCTTACGTATGTATTTTATGTTCGATTAAATGTTATTAGATACCAATGGTTAGTAGATTTTCTTGGTACTTGCAGGGTCTTTTAGACAAGTATTTGATTCCCAAAGCCAGCAATGCAGAATCTAAAGTATTTTATTTGAAGATGAAGGGTGATTACTACAGGTATCTCGCAGAAGTCGCCACGGGAGAAAACAGGAATAGTAAGTACTTAATTTTTCTTTCTTTGTGATTAGTACACTATAGTTGTATTAGATTTTTAAATAAGTTGATAAGGAGAAGGTCCGCGGCAGTCATGTCGCAAGTATGTTGTATTGAAGATGGACAGGGTATTTTTCTGATAGCAAGTAAATGTAGCAGTTTTAGAATAACTACAGTTTCATTATTAAACGTCCTAGGTGCTTTTCGTAACTTGTGAAAGTGCATGCAGTAGCTGAAGATTTGTTTGGTTCCCATGTCGTTAATGTACAGGGTTATGGAGAGGCTTCTGCCTGAACCTTTTCTCTCCCCCTAGTGCCACATATTGGTCACTTGTTCCATCTCCATGAGGATTTGAACGGGGAGGTTGAAGAAGCGTGCGCTCGGCTGTGTCCTAAGTGTTGACTAGGCTGTTTTTTATGAGAGAGGTGCAAGGTTTCTTGGCAGAAACCACACAGTATACAGTGACAATCGTATAGTCCAATAATGTTCATTGTGGTACAGGCAGATATAGTTCAGGCTATTTTTATTGATATTGGGAATACGTGTAAGGTACAGTTCTTATAATTGTTTATTGAACTTACTGAATTGACAAGTGTCGAAGACTGTTTACATGTAAACACAATTGCACAAAATTTAGGTGTTTTCCCATCGGGCGAATGCTGTAGTGTTACTGTAGATACATAAAGTGGTTCTTTCCCCGGAAGTTGGATTTCGGCTGGGCTTAGGTACAATAGTGCATTTACTAATAACAAATATAAATTCCTCATATCAGAGGATGAATTAATAATTCAGCATTGGTTTGCACTCATTTGTAAGATACGAAATCTTTCAAGTTCTGAATTAACGGATTGCGTTTATAGTCAAAGAACGGGTGAAAAAACAAAGGGGAATATTGTTTATGATCTTTGTAATAAAAGTGGAACAAAAGCTTTCTTCGGTAATGATATATTTACGAATTGCGTGTATTGTTTTCAAAATTACTCATACCTGCCTTTCAGTATTACACTTGAAACATTGTAATCAACAGTAGTAGTTACAGAATTTCGTGATAAGTGACTGAATCATCGTTCCCGATGAGTTGCAAGAACGGGCGGAATCTTTACGTCACTAAGGTGACTCACGAGAGTTTCACGTGGGTGGATTCACGTGATCATTGCGGCATGAGAAAACGTTATATAGTATCCTTGAAAAGCTTGCTTTTTTATTATTAGATTATTGGCGCAGCACAGTATACTCTTTGATAATGTTAGTGGAATTTAAGAATTGTTTTTAAAATTTAAAATGCAAAGGAAATTTTTTATCTAGTTTTGCCGTCTCGCAGTGAGTATTCAGCAGATCCGTAGAATTGAGAATACATTCCACTTAAGGTTAACATCCGGTGGCGAAACCTGGCTGGCGTCAGACGTTTATAAACTAGGTTAGGTGGGTGGTGAAGGTGCGGTATTCCATTGGATGTTTTGATTTGAAATCTGCTGTTTCATACGTAATTTTTAGCTATGCGAGTGTTGGAATGCTTTTCGCGACACACACGTGAAAGCTGTCAAGATGTGCAATTTTCAATTACGGCTCTTTACTCCAAGTTTTCCCCAAAGATAGACTGAAGATAATATAATTTGGGAAAGTCTGCAAGATAGTAATGAATGTTCTGAAGTTCTATACTCATCTCATTGTTAGATATTGGCCAACTCTTGGAATTGTCATAAACTGGGAAGTTCAATTCTCAGCAGTTACTTTCACTTTGTCCATATAGGCCACATAGGTGTGGATTTCAGATCGTGTGTTGTGTGATTGCAGTTTGGCCTCCCAATTTTGAAAAAGTGATGGCAATTACCTGGTAGCCTACAATGAGTGGAGTACTTACTATGCTACAGATTAAGAGACCTTCGATGATTTATAATTTGAATTCGGCTTAGTATTACAGCAAATATCAGCCTGTTCAACAATTTTGATTGGCAAGTGTGATCTTATGTATGGTACCTTAATTAAATTAAGGCTCCTGTAGCTACGGTGCGAGTGTGTGTGTGTTTTCATATGAAAGATATTGGACAAATGACAAGTAACAATGAAATTTTGAAAAGTGGCTCCAGTAATACTTGTAAATGTCAATCAGATAAACTGAGATTTTGACAGTTTATTTTAGCTGAGAAATTAGAATGTTTTTGACATCATACGCCAACGCAGTTACGGGTATTCTAATTTCACAGCCAAAATAAACAATGTAAAATCGTTAGATCATTTGACACACATTTTACAGTATTATAGGAGCCACTTCTCAGTTTCATTGTTGCTTATCATCCAATCGTAGATCTTGATTTCTACACTGCAGTCCTCGAAAACAAGTTTTCTTTTAACAGTTATTTAAAAAAATGCAAACTACACATACTTCGCTCGTCGAATGTGTATTTAGGTTAGAAGCACATTGAGACCCAACCCTCGTGGTCCAGGCTGGAACGTCACTGACTTTGGATCGGTAGTGGATAGGTACGTAGGTTTGTGATCCCCGCGTCCGACCATCCTGACTCAGATTTATCTGAGTTTCCCGTCATCCACCAATATGGTACCTTAAGTAAGACCGTGACCAATACCTTCCCATCCCGTCCTGAACCAATAGTACCAAGAAGCTGTAGATTCGAAGATGGAGACGTAGATTGGGTTGCCCACTTCAATAGCATTTATTTTGTCTTACGAAATATTTTTTAGGCAAGCCAACAATGCAGTAATACTCCCAGTATGTTTTCATGGTTTCCGTGAAGTACATGCACACTATTTTTCCAGTGTATTCAGGTTGAAAATAAGTTTGATTGTGAATAAGATTTTAAGCAGTGTGTGTGTGTCTTAAATTGTACACAGATTGGGTTAGGTGCTGACATGCAATTATTAATGGTGCAGTAGTCCCCAACAGTCCGGTTCCCCATTGGCTAAACTGCTTTTACATAATAAACCATGAAACGATTATACGTACACATGCAACTAACATTTCTACAATCTATAGTTGGGCATTTAATAGCATACCAATTTGGTAGCCACTGCTGGAACTCAAGTACAGTTAAAACAATAAATAAGCCTAATCGAAAACAACTAAAATCTTATATATATACAATGAAAAAGCTATAATTTAGCAACTAAATATTTAGAATGATTAGATTTAATTACAAAATTGGTCAGTTGACAATACTGCCAAACTATTGTATAACTAATGATTGTATATCAGGTGGTTGATTGCCTTACTCTCCAGTGTAATCAGGATTAACCCTAGCATTACCAAGGTATTTTTGGGTCGCAATTACCTGTTTGGGGGGGAAGGGGATCTGAGATTCACAAGGAAAATGTCATTATTTCTCACGGAAACAAATTCATACTGTCTGATATAACTTTGCGTGTCTAAGACCACATAGTTTGCTTCTATTTTATTACGATGTTTCTAAGTACATTGTTGCCAACTATGTCTATATAGTTGTGTACTTGACAAATTTTTATTTGTTAGAAACTCTGACATATTTCTTTTACTTGTTTTTATTTAAAAAAGATCAATAGCACCTTAGTACAGTATAGTATGTGCACGAAGGCACCTTCATACCACATTTCATATATAACATTGACAGTATTCTGTGTATTGCCAATAGTACTAGGGGGGGGGGGGATCCCGAGGCCCACAACGCATTATTTACATTATAATTGCAACAAGAATAAGACAGACATTAAGAATACAGCAAGAATTATATCATGAATAGATTGAAGCCTTACAATATTTTTTTTTCCTTTTTTTTTTGTCGAATTTGAAATGTTAAAAAAAAATTGTGGGCCTCGGAGGGCCCCCTTTCCCTGGTAATGCTATAATGTAAATCGGGTTGCCAACTTCAGTCTCATTTTTCTATGTACAAAATTCAAGATAGTTCACGAACATCCCTCTCCTGGGCAGTGTCTACATTCGCGAGTAAACAAGTAGTGTCGCATTCATAATGTCAATTTTTATTCATTTTGATGGAATGAATATGAATATTTGCTATCTGCTTTCCGATCATTGTGCAAGCATTGTTAACATGCAATCTGTTGAAAGAGTTTTGAGCTTGGCGATTACTTGCAAGTGTTGTTTTACTAACACGACGTAATATACACAGATAGAGGAGGTTGGAAAAGCAGAAGGGAATAGTTATAGTAGTAACCAGGGTCTTTGTTGAGATACCACCCCGGTATTCGTCCGGTGATGCTGAGGAAATCTAGGAAACTTCAGTTCTGGACCTTGGAGGGATACGATCGGATTTTTTTTTTTTTTCAGATCAGTTGGTCTTCAGAAAACCAAGGGAAACTAACTCCCATATTAGCAAAGCTACAGGAAACAGGTTTTTCAAAATTAATATGAAAAGTGCTCTGAAGTTTGTTTCCTAAACAAAAATTGCTCTCCTAAAAGTGAATATCTGACATCCGACCTTATTCTACTAGGGTTAAATGATCAGCAGCGGGGCTCGAACCCACGTACCCTTCCATTGCCGATTCAATATCCACGAAGTTAGACTGAACCATACGATCACTACCAACAACAGACCAGAAATGCTACAGATTGTGAATTTTTAATTTTCGGTGGCGGAACAGTATTTTAAATGCAGTTTAAGGTAGATTCCATACAATATAAGTGGAGGTAATCTTGCGAACATAATTGCATTTCATTTTCTGTAATTGAGACGTGGTTTTATTGCATGCACACATTGTGGACTAAAGTAAATGCATTTAAAGAACTTCGTTTAACTGAAGTACATAGTCCACACTTCAAGAGAAAATTATATTTTCGGTAATGGTTGACCTAGTTCCCTCTCTGTAATGCGAATACTGGTTGTACGCAACTTCTAATGATTAGTGAAAGGGTGTCCATTGTAGAAACATCGTGTAACGTTGAAATTTGTAAGGTCAGTTGATTGTGGCGATATTACGATTTTGCTTTTCAGTTTATTAGGATATGTTTAATTAATCTATAAATATTGTACCGTGTCTTGTCATTTCTCAGTTTATTTGATTTTACGTGATTATGAAAATAAGAAGACATTAATGCAATAGGGGATTAACACAATGAAACAAATCATATATTGGTGGAAATGAATGACCGTCTTTTCCTAGAGTTGAGTAATTCATGGTTGGGAGTGGGATCACCTTCTGGCTGTGGGCTTGCCCTTGACGGGGAGGGGGGGGGGGGAGTGTTATCGATTTTCGTTGTTAAATGTTTGCGTTGTGTGAATCTATTGTTGCACTACGGTCAAACGAATTATCGATTTACTTTTTTTTAACTCTTGTACAAAGAGGAAGGATTGGAGGCAAGAATTACATTTTGTAGGTTTTTTCTTTCATTGAAAGCCAAGCAAGTTGGAAACGCTGCTATTGTATTTGAAATTAGTATGGTGTACCACTACCACACAAATCGTTCCAACTTTTTGCCCTAGAGATTTCAGTCAACGGTATGATAGCCAAATCTATAAAAGTTGTGGATGGAACAGCAACAATAATTCTGAACTTATTCCAGTGAAAGCAGAACATGTAAACAGTTCTTTTACACGGGATATGAGAGCCAGAACATTAGACGAAGTTCTATAATGCAGCAGCTTCTTGGCAAACGCGACGAGGTGCTGGGTTGGACCACTTCGGAAAACGAATATTACTTGGTCTTTGTATCTCCGCTACACCACGGTCAGAAGCATGTTAATAGTCGTTCCTGTTATCAGAACTTACCTGCACGAGAACAACATCCATAACACTCCCAGGAAATGGTAAAAAGTGTTTCAGTATTAATTGAAGTTGTTTCGACACCCTCAAGTCAATTAGTGAATTTCTGAAGGTCGCCGCTCACTGGAACAGCATTCGTTAAAATAAACTCGATTACAATTCATAAATCTGATTTTTATTCCTTTCGCCGTGCCCTATTCCAAGATTTACCGCCTAAAATTCTTTTTGAAAAAAGATAATTTGGCAAAACTTTTTTGAAAAAAGTTAATTTGGCCTATAGAAAGCTTCCCGTCACTTTAGACGCTTTCGTCGATAAAAGATTGCATTACTAGCGCGTGGGTTGTTTGAAATTAATATAACACGTGGGTCTTGGAAGTAAATATATATATATATACTTCCAATATATATATATGTATTACAATGTATATATGTAATTTGTAGAAATCTGTGTTTATATTGATTATGAAGTTGAGTGCTTGGTATAAACATAACATTCACGGAAGTACCGTTTCGGTGTCAATTATTTGGAGTTTGATTATGAATCTTTATAACGTAGTGTAGTAGTAATCAATAGGCATAATTGAATTATCTTGTTAAATTCATTATTAATTTGCTGTTTTAAATTCCAGGTGTAGTTGACGACTCACAGAAGGCCTATCAGGATGCGTTTGAAATTAGCAAGGCCAAAATGCAGCCCACTCACCCCATTAGGCTTGGTCTTGCCCTCAACTTTTCGGTCTTCTATTACGAAATCCTGAATTCGCCAGATAAAGCCTGTCAACTTGCGAAGCAGGTTGGTTCCCCATTCCCTATAAAGTTGGAGGTGGTGGCTGCGCATATAAACACATTTCTCCTCGAAATTTGATTCAGGTATTTTCGAATATATGTAACTGAGGGGGAAATTAGTTCAAAATTATTCGGTAGATACTGGAGAAATGTGTTTAGATCATAATCTCACTGCTTAAGTAGTACAGTAGATTTAATAGTGCTTAACATGCTCTTTTTTTTATTCAGGCGTAGTGGAGGACTCTCAGAAAGCGTACCAAGAAGCCTTTGACATTGCAAAATCAAAAATGCAGCCTACACACCCAATTCGACTGGGTTTAGCTCTCAATTTCTCAGTATTTTATTACGAGATAATAAACTCACCTGCCAGGGCTTGTCATCTAGCTAAGCAGGTAGGGAAAGGACGAAGTGTGTAGTGCATCGTTGACGCATCTTGGTGAAGTTGTATTGTACTCTCAATCAGCCTAGCATGTACATGTTTCCTAACAAAACTACTTCCTGTGATGATGGTGAGCTATTTTTAAAATGATGGTTTCCTAATTTGAATCGATTAGTACTTCGTACTTTCTTACCTTTTTTTACCCGTCTTGGGAATTGTTTTGCTTGAAATAGTATTTCGACATGGGCTACAATCAGTCATTGGCTCGCGAGGAGTAATAGTCATTGTTTTGATTTGCACACGGGTGGCATCTGTTGACTAATATTTTTATGTAGAAATGTTGGTGGCATATAACTAGTTGATTGGTTCACGAACATTTTTTAAAAATGATTGTACGACATGGCATTATTTGCATGCTTAACTCGTTTAATTGCCTGGTGGGTTTGAGTAGCGCATTAACCACCGACGTAGGTCTGTGTACCAAAGTAGTAAATTTAACAGGCTAGTAACAGGAAGCTACTTTTCCATAATTGGTTCGTTCTCTGTATTGGGAATACTACCCATAGTATTTTCTAAAGAAAACTATTGTTGGAATTTCGAATTTCATATTAAGATTCCACCACTACCCTGAACTTTTTTTCTTAGTAAATATATGTGTAAAAGGAACTAATGGAAATGTATGTTGTGTAAGTTTTGTGTGTGTGCGCGCGCGCGCGCGTGTGTATACATATGGATTGTTATACTTAATTGTGTATTAAGGGAATTCAGATTTATTGTAATTCATATATTCACCTGCAGTTGGACGAAACGCTCAATTTCATTGTGGAGTAACTTGAAATTGTGTACAATAAAATTTGTCTTTAACAAAGAACCTACCAAACCTGATAAAACGCTAGGGGAACTAGTCTGTCTTAAAATTTCAGAGGATATCTCCGAAACCAGTTTCCGTGCAGCATTGTGTATCTAAGCCTGAAAATTATAGTACATTACGATAATTACCAGTGGTGCTACGTGTTGCTGTAGAAACATTTCAGCCCTTGTATAGAACACTTACAATGTTCTCATTGAAGTTACGGAAAGTTTCATGACAAATTTTGTATGGTAGGTATAGTGAAACAATCCTATGATCACAGAACGTTTTTTCGTCTTGTATGTATAGTTATGAAACATACGTATGGCAATGTTCATAACATAAGTTGATTATCGGCGTGAATGGCTACTTATCTGTAAATAATTATACAATCTGCCATACTCCCATGTTCTTACTTTGCAGAAAAGCCGCTTCGTTCCTCATGCCATATTCGGACCTGTCCTAAAAGAGCGTCTTTTAAATCCCAGCATTCCGATAGACCGCGATGCGACTATATATATATAAAAACCATAAATCACAGCCATATTCAATCCACTAGTGGATGAGGCCTCTCCCCGAAGGGAGGAGTTGGTCTACTGCTCCCACGCTGACCAGACGGGTTGGGAGAGGAGAGCCGAAGCTCTCACTGCGATCGCCACTGTCTTTTATTCACAGCAGCTCCCCAATTGTCCTCACGATGCTGGGTCCACACCGAAATTTTTTAACCCCCACCGGGAATCGAACCCGGGACCGCTCTCTACCGATTAGGCTACGCTGGAGCTCAGTATTTATAATATATATATACACATTGACTGCGCTTTTCACTTGTGTTGGGATTAAAATCCAATGGTAACTAATTTGCCATCTAGTTTACTAAAAGCTTTAAATGAACATAATTAATTCTGAACAAGCGCCATGCCATTCCTTCCATGTTCTACACATTCGACAAATGGCAGTTTTTCTCTGGTGGTGCGGTTTTAATGGCCAGCACTGTACATAGGCAATTTCTAGTGTTCAGTCTTCTTTTGTACATCTAGAACGCCAGCAATCATTGATAGTACAGTTTTCAGACTTACATACAAAACGCTCCAAGTACCGCGTTTCCAGGGAACAGGTTTGATATCTTAATCTTTATCTGCCCGTAGCGGTGAAACCACAAACCCTCGGTAGTCAAAATTTCTACATTGCTCAACATTTTTGAAGCCCTTTAAAAGTAACAAGGTGTCACCCTAAGTTAGCATATCAGGCTCGGCGCTCGAGCAGGTTCCTCGTTAGACAACAGTTACATACCAAGTAATCTGAGAGTCGAAAAATCGCTGAGCTCTGCAATGAAATG
The DNA here is from genome assembly GCA_022664845.1 of Lepisma saccharinum. Classification (NCBI taxonomy): domain Eukaryota; kingdom Metazoa; phylum Arthropoda; class Insecta; order Zygentoma; family Lepismatidae; genus Lepisma; species Lepisma saccharinum. The sequence goes on from JAGDQP010001554.1 coordinate 94,837, forward strand.
ATAAAGGAAAGCCATTACAAGGGTGGGTTTGGTGGAAACTGAGACTGTACAACTTCTAACATGAATGTTGCGCAGTTGTAGGTCTTCGGAAAAAAAATTGTGATTATTTGACAACTGCACGTCATAGTATGCCAGTTCCGTTAAACGTATGTATGTCCTTCATTCTTTATAGTGGAGGAGTTCAAGCTATTAAATTTCATTGAAGAATGAAGGTATACAGAAGTGTAAGGAAGATTAAATTTACGCCCATTATTTCCAGGCAGGAATAAATTAAGGAGTAGACGGGCATAGTACAATCGCAACCTTCAGCGGGTAAAGTGATATTAATAGCCTTCTGAGACGTTAAAAAGAGCTAATATTTAGATACTACATGACAAAGGGGCTCAGCCATCAGAATTCGGGCTCGTTTCCATAGCATATGAAACAGTATGATCCAAACCTTTGTAAGATTTAACACATACGTGTGTTTTACCTGTGTAGGCGGGAAGGGCAAATTAAATGTTCAAAAATTGATACACAAATTTGAATGTTTATAGGTGCTCATGCAGTGATTCATGTAATACTAGGTAGAAAGAGACGTTGTAACTTACTTTGGAAGAGACGTTGTAATTACTGTAGTATGTACGGTTCTATATTTGCATTCTATTATTATTTGACGAAATGGCGGAACGTAAGTGACAGATAAAAGCATAAATGTATTCGCAGGTGGATCTCAGGACTGCTCCTTGCTTTCGAGAAAATTAAAAACTTGCCGTTTTGTTGGTTTCAATCTGATCTGTATATTTGAACTTTTATGCAAGGTTATAAATATTTTAATGCATAAAAGCGGTCATGGGCATTGATATTACATGAATTTCGAATGTAACTCAAATTGACTTTACAAGCATGAAATCGTTTGATAGGAAGTTGAAGGTCAACATAGCATAAGGGCGTATATGGTAATAATTGTGTAATTTTATGTTCCATTCTCTGATTTGTACTTATGATGTGGGACGTGTCAATACACCAGGTACATTTTTCAACCACTAAATTAATGAGGATTATGTAATTATTACATGTAACACCAAACATATACTAGTTTTAAGGACTAGACATCATCACGAGACGAGACATAAGATAATGGGAACTTTGAGTTTATACTAAATTTACGAAATCTTGTTAATTTTGTTGTTAAACTGTACCAGTGGTTTATCGAAATGTCATACATTGTACGCAAACAAGGGAATAGAAGAACGTAATAAATGACAAGAACAGCACTTTCCCCCCTCCCCCTCCCCAAGTGATTAGGGATTATTTTTATACGTGGGTAGAATAATAAAATTCTTGTGAAGGTTGAGAGTTCGGTAACGCTTGAACACCTTGTGTATTGTAAGAAAAAGAAAAAACATAATTGCACGGAACCCTACCTGGCAGAGTTTTATTTGCGAGGTTTCTTACAAGTGCATATATTAAAATGATGATTTCAAACAGCCCCTGTCATTGGGTTTTGACAGCGGTTCGCGGGTTATCGACAAATTTCGTTTGTATGATTCTGATTTAGTAAGATAGTGGTAAATAAGCTGATTTCCTAATAGTGCAATTTCAGTGCTTAAGTATGTAATTTTGTGAATACGTACATGTCTTATGAATTGGATCATAATTTAAAAAAATGGAATAGCATGACTTGAGCAAGCCCCTTCCGGGAGGAGTTTTTTTTTTTTTATGTAGTTCCTGTCTGGTTCTCCTTGTACTGATATACTTTAATCTGTTATAGGCTTTCGACGATGCCATAGCGGAGCTGGACACATTAAACGAGGATAGCTACAAGGACAGTACACTTATTATGCAGCTTCTAAGGGACAACCTCACGCTTTGGACCTCGGACACGCAAGGGGATGGGGATGAGCCACAAGAAGCAGGAGACAACTGATCTGTTTCCGTTAAGCCCACTTTCCCCAGCCCCTCGTCCTAATAACCCCTCTCAATATAAATTAACTCCTCGATTACACAGCAAGTCTGCATTACATCTTGAGTCACGGTTGATTTAAGAACTGGGTTTGTCCCATGTATTGTTCCATCTTGTGAGGTGCAAAGATATCGCAAATGTATGTTTTACTAGTGAGAAGAGAGAGGTTTTGACAACAAACTTGAGTCTTTTTTTAGGCTGATATATAATATATGGAAAGGTATGAAATCAAGGCAGTAATTTACTGCAGATTTTTTTCTGCATTTTTCCAAGAAATTAATCAGGAAGCCAAAAAAATAAAATCGTATAGAGAACACTGCTGTAGGTAAGTACATAGTAAATTTATCAACCCAGTAAATGAGTGAAGTGCAGTTGTATTTGTATGTATTGTCTGATTGTCAAATTTGTTGTTGCATTTTTCTCTCAACAGTGCTGTATCAACAAACATTTTTCCCATCAAAAAAAGACGTGTATGTGCAGAAGATGGCTATAATGCGAATCGAAAGAATACTGTGTAAAATCTTAATCATCATCAAATAAAAATTGTGCATCTTCTGTGGTTAAAAGAAGTTAGTGAAAGTTTTTTAAATTGGCTGCCTTGGATCTCCTGTTCGTATGCCTGTCGCCAAGATCATGCCATTTAATATAATTCATTTTTTTCTATACCTTTTTGCCACTATTGGAAGTGTCCTTGAGCCATGTTGGTTGTATGATTTATTGACCACTGTTCATTTTGGTGTTCTCGATGAAAAATAAAACTGTTGTTCACTTTTCTTCCATCATTGCAAAGGGAGGAAACAGGATAGTTTTTGAAAGTAAAACTAGATTAGAAAAAAAATCTGTTGCTCAAAACGAAAATTCATTTGGTCATTTTATTTTTTTCAACCTGTCATCTCCCTTTGTAACTGCAGCAGCTCGCATGTTTGAAAAATAAGGCTGAAATTGTTGTAATGTTAAAAGAAATGTTGCATTTCTGTACGGAATTGAAAAAAAAAAACCTGCAGCATTATTAAACAAGCATTGTCAATTCCAAAGAAGGGTACGTTTTGGCGTGCCTAATAAATCGCTGTTAACCAAAAATAAGAAGTGGTAGCTAATGCTTGTACAAGTTTTAGACAATTGTATTATCTGTTTATCAGTAAAATTATGCTTTCCACTCCAAAAGTTGTAGATGTTGGTCACTTTTTATCCACTTCCTTACCCTGCTTACATAGTACAAAAAAAAAGTAGCATTAGCTTATTCTATTTTTCCGTTGTATTTTAAAAGCAGTATGGGTGGCGATTCAGGTACATAGAGGAAAGCTGTCAGAGAAACTCGGACATTTTCAACAACAGTTTTTCAAAGACTTGAATGTTCCTTTCTATTTCGCAGACTGATAAATTACTTTAATAGCATGTGGCGTATGACAGTATGTTTAGCACTATTATTATTTGTTGGCAAATGTGTTTTTGGAAGAAGTAATTCAAAATTCTGTTGTTCATTACATTAAAGCTACGACTTGAATTTGTACTACTATTTTTGTTAAATTTGTCAACTTGCTCCTTGCGAGCGGCCGCGCAAGTAGTAATTCTTACTTTTAAAAAGTTTCTTCATTCCAAAATCGAACACTTCCTTGCACTTCTTGCTTTAGAATACTGTTTATTCTTGGCTTTCAACATTATGGACAAATTATTTTAAAACATTTTCCACACTGCTGTTACTCAGTCCTTGTTTATATATCTAATATAAACGGTTGTTTGTAAATAAAATGTGAAAATACTTGTTAACTTTTATTTGATAGTTAATGGTTACCTAGTTATATTTCCTAGTTAGTACGTTCTTTTATTCTCCTCAAAAGGATTTTAAATAATATGGGCTTCAAGCCACAGCTACCTGTCTAGTTGTACAGGAATACTATGTGGGAATCTTGGAGGTACTTTTGTTATAGCAAAAATATACAAAGATTAATCTGTTTTATGACTAGGAACAAAATGTCATTGAATTGTAGAAAGAAGTAATTTGAAATTAAATACAAGTAACTTTGATATGCAGATCATCAGGCGCTGAATTGTGCAGCATGCTGTTGAAGATTATCGGGCAACCTGCCATGGTGTAACTTTTGTAATTTATAATTTCTGTTGTCCTATTGCAACTTTTTAAGCATGTTTGGCCAAAATATTCGTAGTTACGGGAAATAATGGATAATCATAAAATACCCTCCCTGTATTCGTAGAGCTGACTTAGTACTCTGCTGAAGATATTTAGTTACTTTCTCACATAATACTTTAACCATCGTGCATAAACAGTTACGGTGTTTTCCATTAACTCACTGGGATATATCATTGATGGACATGAGGAATATGTTGTTAAAGTATAGAAACTATCGAGATAAACTACTTTTTATCGGCGTTATCCGTTTTCATAAGCAGCGTGTTACGGAATAATCACAGAATATATTGGAAGCTATAACCAGCAGATAAGGTGGAAAATACCAGGTTATTCGGAAACAAATGGCAGTCTCCGTACCTCACATTACCAATGAACTTCGGGATGGACCGACTTCATGCAAACAGTATCAGTCTGCTGCAACTACATACAAAGATCTCATTTCAGTTCCTGAAGAAACTTTGCTCCTGGAAGGCACTTTCTCTGTCCCTATTTTTGAACACTTTTTCCGGATGTGCGTTAAGTACATACACAAATGGTAGTTTAGTGCTTTGTGGAATAAGGGGGGGGGGGGGGGTCCGCGAGTGTTTTCATACCTTACGTCATTGTTTCCGCTCCTAAATTTTTACCATGTGCGGTTTAGCTTTGTCCAACAAGGGAAGTCTTGCCGGGAGAGCTGAATTTTTGTGAAAATTGGTTTCCTGGCAATTTTCGAGTCTCTAATTAGCGTGGTGATAGTGTTTTCTCGCTACGCTTTGGTAAACGTTGCCACGCCGAGCCTGAAAATTAATGGATGTTTGGCACGTTACTGTGCACCCAACAGTTGTTTTGCTTTGATGTATATCATTTAAGAGGTAACAACATTCAGAATATTCCGAAACAAATAACTATTACCACACTAATTAGCGACCCGAAATTATTCAGCCTTATTTATTGACCAATATAGAGTTATACACAACTATCAGTGCATTTCGTCAGATTCTGCACAGTACTTGACCGCGGTAATTGTTTCACTGGAGAAAAGAGTTTGTAGCTTGCGATTATTGCACAAGATCTACGTCTACGCATCTTCATACAGTCGGATAAGGTTCCAGTGTGGAGGCGAACCAACAGGTTTTGTATATGTCCACCCACCCATTTTTTTTCTTCTGTTGTATCTGGTGGGAAATGATTGAACTGCGGGAAACGAACTATCGTGCGTGTTCCCTAACGATGCTGCATGGATTTGCCTTCACATATGCCTTCGTTATCTACCCTCAATGTCCTTACCACATTGCGATAAGTTTCCACTGTTGTATGTCCCAGTTTGAACACATCCAATATAATTACCCGTATATCACAATGTACCACGAGGTATGGCAACCTGCATGTACATTTTATATGGCATGAAGGCTGCTTGCCTATTGCTGTGTTTTTCAAGTGTTGCTTATAGTTCATCGATCCAATACAATAGGAGGCAGCGAAGGTTGAATGTGGATGGACATTGTGCATTTCGGCCACTTATTTCCGAACAACCTGGTATTTACAAGAGCGGTACAACGTGAGTACAAGAAGACATTTTGAAGAGAACATATCTAATAAAATAATTTCTAATAACTTTTGTACAGTATAAAAAGAACTTCACATTGAAAGGATTGGTGGCAGTTCTTAACATTTTAATGACTGATCACTGGCATGTAAGGTAAGTAATAAGAACGGAGCAGTTGCAGATTCGACTTGGATTCTGTATTAAGTGAAAAGGTAAGTACTGATTAGAGCAGGTAAGAAATGTTGATTTTTTTTTTTTTTTTTATTAGAATCAGTTACAGGACTCGTTAAATAATATGGGCAGAAGTTCAAAACATAATTGAATATGTAGTTTGGCATTCTTTGCCTTGAAAGGAGTAATATTTTTTTTTTTTCTGAATCAACTTATGAACTGTCCTACTTTGAACAGTTTCAAAATAAATTCCATAAAATAATAGTAACGGGAAATTAACAAAAATAAGTATACAGGAACTTGATATGTATAGTACTTGAGCGAAGTTTCTTGAAGACGTTGGAATACACCATATATTAATATCGCTTGATCGACAAGAGATTCTTAATGAAACTTTCGTTAAAAAAAATTTACTTTATTGGGAAGCTACACTTTCTACTGAAATAGAAGATAGCGGAAGAAGGTGCTTACGACGTAAAGGGTGAAGCATAATACAACCTGAATATTTGGTTATTGTTTAATAGCATGTTGATTCGCTGTGTGCAACTCCGAAACTCGTAAGAAATTAATATATTGCTTAATACACGTAACATAACATCAAATCTACAGTAAGTCTGGAAAGATGTTCAACTTGTGCTTCACCCGTTGTCAGAGAATAAGTTCTTTTGAACATACTGTTTTGTCCCAGCTTAAGTGATACGATTCCATTCCCGGGGCCTGGTCGGCACAAATGTTTGGGTCCTTCTGTCGACCTTCATGCTTGTTATACCAGGAGAGTGGCGAGTTGGTACCTGGCTCAAGCTACCCCCCCCCCCCCTCAACACACACACACACACACACAGTGGTCGCCTAGTTGCTTGCTCATTCCGTAGAATCTGTTAAATTACAAACATATATTATTCTGATTTTAGACTTTTTTTTTTAAACGAACTTATGGTCGTTAGTAAGGTATAGGTGACGAAGGATATGATTATTCTTTTCAGTTTGGACTAATCTCTGGTTGAACATAAAGCTTGTGCCAGCAGAGTAAATTTGCCCTTGTTGAAGATGAGTAAGAATCTCTCTCTCACCCTGAAGAGCTATGAATAAACGTTTTGTCGCATGTCAATAACTGGATTTTCTTTCCAAAAATAAATACTCTGAAGCCGTATAAGTTTGACATACAGACATGAACAATCACAGAACGCCTTTTTGAGAAAAAGTATAGTCCTGAGATGTAGCTAAATGAGGAAGACATTTGCAAAAAAAATATGTCTAAAAATTATACCGGGTTGAATAGTTCCCATGTTTTATCGCTGAATTTTGAAATTAATTTTTAAGGCCTTAGACAACTTTGAGGCAGATTGGATGATTGTGGAATGAGGAAACTGGAGATTCCCACGAGAAAACCCACGCACGCAATTCTGTTCGTCCACAATTTTATCGTGAGTTATTTTTAATAGTTACCATTGCATCTTAAAAATAACTAATTTGTAGGGAGGGACATCTTAGACATGCGACAATAGTTTTGTTCGCAGCGGTACTACAGCGAAAGGAATGAGAAACTGGATGATGATAATCTGGTTAAGAAATCTCCAGGAAAATAAATCTAGTGTTTCTCACTGAAGTAGGGTTTAGCAATTGGAGATTGTCAAATGCAGGACAAAACACCGAAAAAACCCGGACTTTTTTTAAAAATAACTGACAATGAATTTGCAGCAATGAACATTTTTCTAGGCACAGCTCGTTATGTACCTTTTTATCTAGTGAAAGTTTTGAGGTTAAAAAAAATATTACTGGCTGATGTGCAAGTTCTTACCATTTTTTTGTACATTTTGAGATTTCGCGAACTGAGACAAAGATAGTCGAGTGCGATATATCGACAGTACCACCAACCATGCACTCTAGTAGTCAATAAATGTGACAAATTACCTGACAATGAAGTATACCATACCACAATGTAGATTTAGGAGTAGTAATGTCTTGCTAGTTTTATTTTTAAAATTCCGAACTTTTGCAAGAAAACTACAAATGCCGGCCTGACATTTCTAAAAAGGTTAATTAAAGACAATGTAAAGCCAAGATGTACAAGAGATGGCAGCACTATCTCCGTATATGTCTAATGTATTTTTATATCGTTGCACGAAATTTCAATTCTGCTACAAATTCAAGCTTTGTTCAAACTTTCAGGGACCAATTCAAAGTATCCGTGCCGATTTTTCATTTTTTCTTGTTCATTGTTATAGATATAACAATGAAGCACTTTCAACAATGAACAAGAAAGAAAAAAAATAGGCACGTATAGAACTCTGCAATTGGTTATGACCTTTCTTCCCTGAAAGTTTAAATAAATACATTAGACATATACGGAGATAGTGCTGCCATCTCTTGTACATCTTGGCTTTACATTGCACTTAAAGCCGGACGGACATGTTCGGCAAAAACAGGACTGTTGGTAACCGTACACTGAAAACAATTTAAATCGTTGAACATGCTCTATTGTACGTTAGGACTATGGTTATTCCTAGGTTTTGAACCAGGGATTAGCACACGAGTGACATTTTCAATGCAAGGTCAGTTGTCTGAAAAGAAATTATACATTAAGAGGGCTCCTCGCTCCAACCCCCCCCCCCCCTTTAAAACATTTTTCAAAATATTTAATGAACTAAGAGCACTACCAAAAATGTAAGAACATAGCGCACTAGAGCTTACAAATTACTGTCAAATACAATGGACAGCGATCTCGGTCTTGTCCATTGATGAGTGATACGTTTTCAAAGATTATGGAGTCATTATTTAATTAGTCTCAGTAGTAATCAATGGACAAGATTTCGAGATCGCTGTCCATTGTATTTCATAGTAATTTGTAAGTTCTAGTACGCTATGTTCTTACATTTTTTGATAGTACTCTTAGTTTTTGAAAAATGTTTAAAAAAAAAAAAAAAAATTGGGGTTGGAGCCTCTTAACACACCACCAAACTCCCCCGTGATAAAGTGATGATTGTACCAAAAGTCCCCGCCCCTGCGGTGTGACCTAACTAGTAGCGTAGCAAAATTTGCAACTTCTGTTTAACTATAACTTCTGATCTATTTGAGGTAAAGTATTCAACTGTATATTCATTTTATAGAAAATGTAATGCCTACAACTTTTATTGCGAAGGTTGTTGCCATAAACCAATATTTCAGGCGCTAGGAGACATAAAGTGTGCAGAAAAACGTGATTACCTCCCCCCCCCCTTCAAAAAGTAATTGTTACAGCGAATATATCGTAAACGTTTAGAGATACAGGGGAAAAAACTTGGATTGTTGAGAATTTAATCAGACTTGTGTAGAACCGCTTGAAAGATTGGTCGTAGTGAAAAAATGATTTAAGCAAAAGACAAGGAAAAAAAAGTTTCTTTTTGCTACGCTAGACAGTTAGCGCACGCCGGGAACTTTTGATATAATTACCAAACATCCCAGAAATAAAATCTTCAGGATCAAAAAGTCTGTCCACAAACCCTTCTTTGACGACTATATGTAACCTTTGATACTAGATAGGGAAAAGTGCTGTACCAGGGAACACATTTTGTATTTCATTTTTACATCAATAAAGCTGAATTGACAAAGTACATAATACTTGATTTTATTGCGATGGACTTTCGCAAATTGTAAATTTTTTGGGGTTCTAGGTTTAAAATATTTTGTGCTAGAACTTAATTTGCAAGTTTTCTGTACCTAGGTATGTAGTTGTACCAGAGGGCACGAAAGTTTAAACCTTTTATCTGCTCGAAGTGGGTTAGAAAAGGGCGGGTACAAAAGGTAACTGAACGCTTGCATCTACTGGTGGCGATCGACTATTGAAAGTAAAGGCTCCATTAATAAAAAGGAACGGACGGTGTACCCACCACTTCGAGCACTGTTTATAAGTGATATATGCAATGTAGAAGTCACGTAAGAAAGTATTTCTTTACATAAAGCAGCCAAGTGTCTAAATAATTACTGAATCTACAAATGTAATACATGAAAACGACATCAGTAAACTTAGGTAGCCTAATATACAGTATGAACAACGCTTCGTTGCACCAACAGCTAATGGCGTAGAAGCTTTAGAATAATGTTTTCAGCAATCGAAAATATTTCTAACTTACTATCACTGACAAATGTGTGCGTTTTATACATTTTCTTTAGGCATCGAATGTTAAATCCATTATCCTCGCATTGAATATCTCGGCCCCGTGGTACATCCTATGTTGCTGTTTCGAAAAATGTTATTACACAAAACATACCTTTCTTAATTCGTACTGAAAGTAAAAAAATGTTTATGCATGACTAAAAAAAAGCAGTTGAATTTATAGTGACTGTATGCATCTTCATAAATTATTTTTTACTTTTTAGTACGAATTGTGTAAGAAAAATATGTTAGTTATTTTATTATTTATTTAACATACTTTTCTTTAAATCATAATGGTACATCGTGTCCTCAAAATTTGCATCGTTAATTTATTCATTTCCCGATGTCATACAATGATGAAATTTCCACAACGACGTAGGTCGAGTGACAATACAATATTCCATTGTTAATTTCAAATTTTTTTAAAAGCACATACGAATTTAGATTTAGAAGAAATAGATGCACGGTTGGACCAGATTTTCACCTTTTGAGACAGATCTTTGGGAGTGGGGGGAGGGGAATATAATGGGACTGTTCACCAGCTAGTAATTGGCTTGTTCATATGATTCTATCGAAAGGGAAAAGATATACAGTATCTTAGTACGATTTGGAATTCCGAAAAAAAAAAAAAAGCTGGTTCGTCTAGTAAGCAGAGTACGGATAGGTAATATGTCAGATAGTTTCAGGATTCGCAATGGATTGAAACAAGGTGATGTCACCACTACCGTTCAGCTTTGCTTCAGAATATGCGATTATAAAAGAACAAAAAGGAACTAATGTTGAATGACTTGAATCAACTGTTCGTGTACGCGGATGATGTAGATTTAATAGGGGAAGATATAGAGGCACTACAAAGTAGCAGAAGCTTACTAAAAGTCTTGGTAGAATCGTTCGATGTATCTACAGGCGAACAGAGAAAAAAAAAATACTTAAGCCGAAACACTGAGAATAATGGAAATAGATAATAATGAAAACAGAGTAAACAAATACTTGGAAGCATATTTATCAAGCTAAAACGAGATAACTGAAGAAATAAAAAGTTTAGTATCGAGCAACGTATGTTTCTATTTAGTCCAAAAACTTTTAACCTCGCCGTTAATATCAAGACAGTTGAAACTGAAAATATACAGAATGGTTATTCCGCCGGTAATACTTTACGGTTGCAAACCAGCAGATGAACATAAACTACGAGTGTTAAAAATAAGATCTTGAGAAAGGTATGTGGGACGAGATGACTGGAGAATGGAGGAAACTACATAACGAAGTTGACGACTCAACCGACATTGTAAGAACAATGAAATTGCAACGACTATGATGTAGCTCGGATGGGAGGAAGACGAAGAATATTCCATCTTTGTAGGAAAGGAACCATTGGGAGGACAAACAATATTAGACGGGATCTTTGAGAGAGAGAGAAAAAAAAAGGTGTGTGTGTGATGAAGATTGGCTTGATCTTCCCCAGGATGGAGTCTTATTGTGAAAGTTTGTTGCTGCGGCGATGAACTTGCGTGTTCCGTAAGTCAGGGTAATATATATTTTTTTTTAGGAAGAACTTGTTTATATTAAATACTTGCCCGCAACTATGTTGTTTGGCATGGTTGCAGGGCACTAGAATTTGGTTGGCAAGATCAGCTTGAGAGAGAGCATCCGGATACCGAATTAACTTGGAAAAGAAAAAAAAATAGTCCAGTCAAATTAAACATTAAAATCGCAAAGCGTTGATGTTATGATTTTTTTGATATGTTGTTAGGACCAGTTTGCGTAGAGTAGTGTGAATCCAAGTTTGCAGCTTCGAAAAACCTGTGCTAGCAGCGTAATACGTGAATAACGGCTAAGTTTTCGGATTTTTTCAGTTGCCTCATCACTAATGAACAATGTGTTTTTCGGTATTAGTAGTTATTACCATTAAATTTGTAAAAATTTGAGTCCAACCGCAGCTCTGTAAGTCTAATAGTTTGAGATATGGTACTTCAAAAAATGAAAATTTTAAGTTCTACTTTCGGGACTAATAACCGCTCATCCTACGAGAAGAGTCATGGGGAATGAAATTGTAGTAAATAATTGGCTTTCATTTAAGCACAAATCGAAGTCTGTAGACCAAATAGTTCTCTTGCAATCCAATAAATGGAAAGTTGGATTTTTGAAGAAATAAAGATGAACAACTGTTATGATAATTTGTGGGTACTAAACGAAAGAAAAAGGCATAGAATCATGTCAGAAGTTTGGAATGTATATTTACATGTACACTCTCGCTAAAAAAAAATTTCGCATGTCTTTATTTGACAGTTTTTTATATATAAAAAAAAAAATCTTCGATTTTGGTGTTCGCTTGATTGTTTTACTTGTTAAGAATGTAAAAACGAAGATTTCCTAAAATTTTGTCATAAAAATATTAATAAATAATGAAACTATAACGAAAAACAATCTTGATGAAATGCTCGAAAAAAAAAAAAAAATGTCCAAAAGTGTGAAACTTGGCAACATAGGGAAATTGAGAGGAAAGAAGGGGTATTTCTCTTCGCTCTATGGAACCTAGTATTGCCAGCAACTGAGATTACAGACAATGTTCATTCAAATAAAGCATTACACAAGCAAAAATTAGATACAACATATGCAACGCATAATCATGTAGCAGGACCCCCCTCCGGGATGGCACGAAGAAAGAGACAAGATTGGTCTTAAATTTAGAAGTGAAAACTCATTCAGTGCTGGGCTAATAAACACTTATGATTGTCCGGAAGCGCAGCGCATTCAGTGGCGTAGTGGTTAATGCTGACGACCGTGAAGTAAAGGGTTGTCATTTCGAGTCGCCGCTTCCTCCTGATTATTTTTTTTTTTTTCGAATGCAAAACTGCGTGATTAACTCTTAAATTATATTATCCTTAGTATTAACTGATGGTTGATTGAACTATTAGTGAGTGTTACCTTACGAGTGAGCCAAGAAAACAGAGAAGCGAACATATTGTCCGCTAGTTTCAGTGAAGCGAGAGAAATACGCAGGTAAATGTATTCTCTCCATGAATATATTGAATTTTATTGATGGCGTTTAGGCCTCTATAGTAGGGTGACCAGCCATTATGTTTCACTCAGGTTTTTCCAATCACACCAGACAAATGCCGGAATGGCACCTTCAAAATAGGGCCTGGCCGACACCTTCCCGAATCCTTTCCCCTCCCCTATCCTGGCCTGAGCCTTAGATGCCTAAAGCCCTTAAATAAAATTCAGTTCATTTTTAAATTGTTTTTCCTCAACTGGCAGTGTTTCCGCCAGACATACCCACAAAAGTCTCTACAACATTCCTCACCTTACAATTTTTGTAAAATAATTTATAGAAATTACTAAACTTGCCCCCCCCCCCAATCTGAAAATGCTGGCGGAAACCCTAGTTTCTGAATTGAAAGTTGTTGACAGAACGGTTGTATAAAGATTCACAGTATTTGCTGCTTAAGCCTGAAACGGATCCCCTCTGTTACCATTGCTTTAAATAATTCTTTTGTTTCACTTCAGGTGGTTTTTAAAGGATTGACTTCTTTGTTTGGAAAAAAGATTAGAGGTTTTGAATTCAAAATTTAATTTTCTTAAACAACTTTTGATTTTCTTCAAATACTAATTAATATTTGGTTCAGTATCGTACTCAGGTCCTCGATAAAGACGTTACACATGAATTTTTTTCTTCACAACTGTATAAAATACTTTTGTGTTGATGGATGTTTAATATTATTTTGTTGGTAAAAACTTTAAACTTTATTTTTTTTATGGGCCAGTCTAGTACCTTTTTACTTCGGCCCGTCACGATTCGCCTTTAGCTGTTAAAATCCATGCCCCTACCGGGACCTTCGAGCCGATGGTTACCGCCGCAGACAGCTCGGCCACCCAGCCGGCTATTTTGTTGGTGTTAAGCAAAATTAAAAAAAAAAAAAAACAACGAACATCACAAAATTTTACAAATGATCTTCATTTTCGGCAAAATATACAGTATCTTGATTAGAAGATTGTGGTGTACCGAATTAAAAATTGGCAACAGGACCCATACCGTCTCGAACCACAAGAAAGGCTTAAACGATAAGACCTCGTAATATTGGCGTGGTTCTATCCATTTTAATACGAGTGGGAATTGGAAAAAATGCGTAACGCGTCTTTAACCTAATGTAGACTTGAGCAGGTACAGTTGACCCGCTGCTTTATTAACAACAAAATCTGATGATTTGTGACGTAATGTGTGTGTTGAGTCCCACAGCAAGAGACTCTGAGCTCTTAGTTTGATCCATCAACGGGCAATTCCTATGTAGATGGATATCACGATGGGGGATGAAACCCCACCCATTTGTTGGGTTTTTTTTTTTTTTTTTTTTTTGTTCTCATGTTTTATACTTTTAGGTGCATTTTATATTTTCTTGATTTACAAATTTCAAGGCATAAACGAACCTTTTGTATTACTCCGACTAGGCCTCGCGTCACGTATTTAGCATTTATCACTTTGGTTTATGTTTCATCGCAAAGTATGATGGAGTATGCAAGCATGTTATACAGGATGAATAAAAAAAACTCTCCCATGTAGATTAGTCCTGTTGTTCCTTGATAAATTCTGAGGCATAAACTCTCTCAGCGAAACTCGTACGATACGTCAGTAATTAAGAGGCAGTATAGTTAGTGACCGTCCTGTAAAACGTGTAGGCCTAATATTTGATAGATCAGAGGCGAAGCTCCCGGCAGCGTGACAGTAGATATAGACTACTGGCCTGCCAAATCTGAGACGTGGGTCTCAGTGGCGTCATTGCAGTTTATGCTTGGGGGGGGGGGATCAGTTGGGAAAGATCTTTATCGCTTGGCGCGTCCCACCTATTTCCAAGCTTAGTTCTTGCTTCATACTCCACATGCGTAATCAGTAATTCCGCCATAGACCCCCTGTAGGGGGGTGTCACCCTCCATATCAACGACAGCGCCCTGAACTTAAATAAAAATTACGGTCAAAAATCGACAAAACGTGCAAAACTCCATTTACATCCTCTCAAATTTGACTTCACTTCCCCAGCTGTGCGTATTTCACATGCAGTCTTCGCTGTTATTATGATATAGTTAAAAACATTAACATTCATATCTGATATAAACAATAAGGAAATTTTAATTCATAACATTTTGTAAAGTGTTATTCAGAGCAGATGAAAAGCTCTAATGTGTCAAAGGGTAACGTCTTGGCTTCATTTAAGCAATCATTAACAAGATCGTCAATAGAAATTTTCTTAACCTCTTTTCGCTCCACAGCTAAATCAACGAGGCGAGGCGAGTAGATCATCTAAAATTGGTGACCAAAAGTAATTTTTCAGTCCCTTTAGATCAAAAGAAAAGAAAGTTCGTTAGAGGCAGTGGTGATCGGCAGTGACAAATATTCCCGATGATAAGAATAAAGAGCCGATTATAGCAGCCCTCTATACTGTGGATATATATATTGAGCTCAGTGTCTTGTGGTGAACACCACTAAACAATCCGCATTCAAGTCCGGCTAGAGGCAGATATCATACATCTGGTGATACTGAGGAACACTATTAAAAGGAAGACAATCAGTAAATAAATTCTCATCGAAATAAGAAAAGTAGAGTAGTTTTGTTGTGGGTACCAAAAATTCCACAAGAACTCATCCAACTAACTCGTGACATTTTTCTGCATGATATCAAAGGCAAAGTAAACATTATGGTAACAAACCTCTTATAATGACGTGATCCCACAACTTTAATACATAATGCACATCGAATTATGCCCAAAAACTATTTCGACACTGAACCCACGAAACTGAGGAAACCAAAGCAAAGATAAATAACATTGGACTTCCTCTGAATAAAACAAAATGTTCAGCTATCACGGAGAGCGAAGATATGAATTTTTCTTCTATAAAGCAAAGCCCTTAAGGTCACCACACCTTTTCAAGAAAACCAGAACTTGTCAGACAAATGAAATTCCAAACACGTAATACCCACAATGGCTCACCTTCGTAAATTAAATGTTCTCAAACCCAAACTAAAACTTAAAATTCCCTTACAAATTAATGTAAAGAACACCTCTAGACTGACTATATATAGTATGATTGAATATATATATATATAATCATATTCAGCCGTTTTCTGTCCACTGCCGGATGAAGGCCTCCCCCTTTCCACATATCTCGGTCTGCTGCTATACTCATCCACGTAGCTCCTGAAAAACGTTTGATTTCATCTATCCATCTTGCATTTGGACGTCGTCTCGGTCGTTTCTTTTCTCTAGGAATATAATGTATATTTGTCGTCCACCTTTCATCTGTTCGTCTAGCTATGTGACCGGCCCATTTCCACTTCAGCTTCTTCGCAGTCTTGATTACATCATCTACCTTTGTTTCTACGCGAATCCATTCACTTGTCTTCCTGTCCCTCCTGGTTATTCCTAGCATGCATCTCTCTATTGCTCTTTGTGTGACTCTTAATCTTTGAGTCGTTTGCGCATTCAGTGTCCGTTTCACATCCGTACATCATCACGGGTAAGACAAATTGAATATAAACTTTACGCTTGAGATACATTAGTAATTTGCTTTTGAAAATAAAGTGTAGTCTTTCAAACGAACTCCATGCCATTTTACATCTTCTATTTATTTCATCAGTCAATTTAGCATTCGATGTTTTGAGCTGGCCTAGGTAAACATACCCATCAACTATGCCTATTGTCTCTCCGCAAATCTTTATTTCCCTTTTTGCAGCATGTTGATTGTATATGACCTTTGTTTTGCTTTAATTCATTTTAAGGCCTATTTTCGAACTCTCGTTACTCAGTTCTTCCATTCTGGTTTGTAGTTCTTCCGCATTTGAAGCAAATAGGACTATATTCCCCATTAATTTTAATTCCAACTTCATCCCAGTTTAAATTTTGGAACACACTCCAGGACCGCAGAAAACCGTTTTGGGAAAATTGAATCTCCTTTCCTTACCCCCTTTCCAACTTTAGAATTTTCACTTTCTTGATGTAGTCTAATGACAGATGTAGCAGTCGAATAAATGTTTCGCAGTAGCTTGATGTACGCATTTTCGATACCTTGATGTTCAAGTGATTTAAGTACTGGTGACAAGGAGACCGAATCGAAAAGCTTTTTCGAAATCTATGAATCTCAAACATTGTGGAAGTTCATATTCATTAGTCCTTTCCATAACTTCATTCAATGTTTGTATGTGGTCCATTGTGCTAAATCTACGACGAAATCCGGCTTGTTCCCTTCCCTGGTTAAAATCCAAGTTCCGTTCAATACGATTCAAAGTAACATTGGTGAACATTTTGTATAGAACTGACAGTAAACTAATTGGTCTGTAGTTTTCGACGCGTTCTTTGTCCCCTATCTTGTACGACAAAATTATACAGCATATATATATATATATATATATAATTTTCCAACCAAAATAAATACATCCAAGGCGAAATATAAAAATAGACAGGGTTAAAATTGTCCCGAGAAGACCTAACACTTAGGCAGTACTCTGCCAATCCTGATAAAAAGCTACTACTTGCTATAAAGTGGCAACTCTCCAAACAAAAAGAATAGCTATTATAAAAAATAAACAAGACTTCTCTATAGAACTTAGATGACGCAAGCTGTCATGTCATCTGGAATTCTACAAACTATTCTCGGCCATATCCCGAACCAAACGACTCAGAAATGCCCAGGAAAGAAAACACAGCAGGAGACCTATTAACGCTCATATAATAATTCTCAAAAACACATTCTGAAAAAGCACACTGCTGTGGTTTAAGCTGGTTTTTACTACACACTCAAATGTAACAAGTCCGTAGAAAAATAAGGCAAAAGCTAGATATTCTCAATAGTTTTAAGAATTTGAATTTGTTACTTGCAATGTATTGTACCCCTTGTATTAATAAATAACGTTCTTAACCCTCGGAGGGCCAAGCCCAAATTTTTACGTAAACGTTGAAGTGGGGGACGTAAATGACCCCATCAAATATATTTTTTACTTTTCTTACACAAAAGTATCACATTCTTTTCCTGTACATAATTATCGAATTGTTCAGATGTACTTAAGGTGACATTGTTTCTAAAGTGACTGGTAACAGAAGATTTTTGGAAGTATATTTGTAATACATTATACAGGGGTTGGAAAAAAAATCTAAAACGTTTGAAAAAGTGTGAAAATCATACCTAGTATGGTGTGGAGCCTCCTTTTGCGTCCAAAACAGCTTGGATCCGACGTGGAATGGACGTATACAGCTCATGAATCGTGGTGTGTGGAATGTTGTACCATTCTTCCTCCGAAACATGCTCCAGTTCCTTAAGGGATGATGGTGGAGGGTAATGAGACCGAACACGCCTTTCTAACACAGACCACAATGGCTCAATGATGTTCAGATCTGGTGATTGTGGGACCCAGGGGAGGTGTGATAGCTCCTGGTCATGCTCCTCAAACCATGATTGCACCGTTTTTGATGCGTGACAGGGTGCCAAATCATCTTGGTAGATGCCATCACCATCCGGGAATGTGTGGGCCATGGGTAGAACCTGGTCCCCCAAAATTGCCTCATACGCCTTAGCATTCATCATTCCATGCAGGGCTATGATGGGACCTGCAGAAAACCACGATATCACTGCCCATACTGTAACAGAACCACCCCCATGCTTTACAGTTGGGCGCAGACAGTCTGGATCATAGGCCTGCGACGTTGTTCTCCATACGTAAACACGACACCGGTTGTTGGAAAAAAGGTGTAGGTCGATTCATCGGAATACATTACGTGTTTCCACTGATCAAGCGTCCACTCCTTGTGGTCCTTGCACAACTGGATACGCCACTTCGCATTTACTGCTGTGACTAGAGGTTTGGCGATCGCGGCCCTGCCATGAATTTTCATTTTATGAAGTTCCCGTCGCACTGTTTTTGATGAAACCGGGTTCTGTAGGCCGGAATTGAGTTCAGACGTAATTTTCATTGCAGTGGTCTGCTTTTTAGCTGCTACAATCCGTTTTAATGCCCTCCTGTCCCTATCGGACAGGATTGTCTTTCGACCACTGTTGTGCTTTGCAGACGTTGTTTGCCCATGCATTGTGTATGCCCTCGTGACATTGGACACAGTGCCTGTCGATACCCCCACAATGGTCGCCACTGTTGTCACTGAAGCTCCAACCAGACGGGCACCAACGATCATGCCTCTTTGGAAGTCTGTCAGGTCGCCCATTTTACCGCACGACACTCACAGGTGAACTGAGTACTGCTGACGAAAGAGGAAGGTCCACATAACACATTGAAAACAAAACACGATCGGCAACCGCAACACGTGGTGTACAGTGGCGGGCACACTTAAGTGTCCTGTATGACGTGTTTTTAGATTTTTTGTCCAACCCCTGTATCTATGTGTTGTTAAATTTCGTGAATAAGGTTGTATTCATAGAATGTATAATGAAAACCAAATTACTAAATAATACTCTTATCAACGACTCAAGAGGGCTTCTCGCTCCAAACCTCACGTTTTTAACATTTTTCAAAATATTTCAAAAACTAAGAGCACTATTAAAAATGTAAGAACATAATGTACTAGAACTTACAAATTACTATGAAATACAATGGACAGAGATCTCGAAATATTGTCCATTGATTAGTGTTAAGACTTTAATTAAATAATTACGTCATAATCTTTGAAAACGTCTCACTCATCAATGGACAAGACCTCAAGATCGATGTATTTGATAGTAATTTGGAAGCTCTAGTGCGCTATGTTCTTACATTTTTGTTAGTGCTCTTAGTTTTTGAAATATTGTGAAAAATGTTTTAAAAGGGAGGGTTGGAGCGAGGAGCCCTTTTAATAGGTCTTAAAGTTTCTCGAAAATTATAGTCGGGAACTTAAAAGTCAGCCATCATGTTCAAAAGTCAAGTCCAAAATGTTAGATAGCGTGAACTCATAGAGTGGGGTAATTCGTAAAGATAGAGCACAATTACAAAATAATTTAGAGGTTAGTGTTACTCTTATCCATGACTTTAGAGGTCTTAAAAAGTTTCTCGAAAATTATAATAGTCGGGAAGTTTAGGTCAACCACTATGTTCAAACCGAGGTCGAAATTTCAGTTGGCGTAAACGCGTACGGTACCCCAGGGCCCGTAACTCGTAAACATAGATCATAATTACAAAATAATTTACATGTTAAATGCAATATATAAAATTATTCACATAGCCCAAGATACATCATTGCAAGTAAAATCTATTCAAAGGAATCATTAATAAATTAACGGTAGGGGACCTTAGTGACCCCACTTGGCCCTCGGAGGGTTAAAGATATTCAATTTCCCTTTATCTTACCATTTTAATTTTAATTAAATATATATATATATATATTTGCGGAACGGAACCGGGCAGGAAAGCAATTTCGCGACATATTAGTATGCCAGTGAACGCCTTTTGAGAACCACTGTTATGATAAATCTAGTGTGCCAGTGAACGCCCTTTAAGAACCACTGTTATGATAAATCTAGTCAACGTTGGACAGGCACCACACAGAGTATCCTGGTTTTCCAATTGTAGCACTATTCAGACGTAACGCAGAATTTTTCGTGAGCGGTATTAATATGAAAGGAAAAGAGTATATATAGATATAAACTTCTTTACACAATACGAAGATGAACGTCCGACATAAAGCACTATAAGTAAAAACAAAAGCACTTCTTCCATTTCTTTCTCATTTTAGATTTTTTCTATGATGTCGCGCCAAATTAATTGCTATGAGACAATTTAAATTCACTAACCCACATTGCATAGTGCGTTACAAGTAGTTATAAATTTAGTTCCGAACTCCTACAATAATCAAAATTGAAAAAAAAAATGTATTTTTCGTTACTATGCAGTGTGTGTTTAGCTTGTATTTTTTCAGAAGTTTCATTCGTTTTATTGCGTTTATATTCGCAAACTCAGGGGGCGATTGCCCCATCTGGCCCCCTAAATGAAGCATCTGGACTCAGTGGATTTATATTTCCATATGAGGCAACTAGTAGACAGAAAAAGTTCCATCAGATACTGAACTAAGGTCTGAAATTTAGTACGCAGGTAGCCTATACTTCCTGTCACATATTCGAAGAAGTCTCGTTGGTAGACCATTAGGTGTTATACGCTTTACAGTGTTGCCAACCAATAACATTTTCCCTTTAATTAACTGACACCCAAACATCCAGATGTAAAAAATTTAGATCGTAACCAAGCTTTCTATATCGATAGAGTATCTAACAAAAAGCGTAGGATATTTTTTCTAGAACCTGCCGTTTAGTAGGAAAAGGCGGAAATGATAATTATTAGTGAGATCTGACGTGCGGCAAGTAGTAGAAGCATTACTATAAACGTTCCTTTCAGTAGCTCTGGTGGAACAAGAGGCGTTAGCTTACGGTAGGAAATGTCCTAGGTTTAAGCCCTGGTCGCGACGTATTTTTCATTCTTTTACTATTTCTATAGCACCTGTGCAAATGTTATATTTTACAATATGCTTAGGTATGTAAAGCGAATGTTATTGTTTTATAGCGTTTTTCTCATTTCTATTTGTCTTTTTGCATCGTTTACTTTTCACATACACAACAGCAATAGTATGAAAATAAGAGTTCATGAACGGTTACATTACACATGCGGGATTATTATTATGATTGATTCTGTAATTTTAACCATTTATTTGTCGTTATTTTCATAATACAAATAAATAAACGAAAAGCTATAAAACGAAAACATTATCTTTACATATCAAAAGCATACTGTAAAATATAACATTTGCCCAGATCTTACAGAAAATTAAAAAAACAAGAAACACGTCACGACCAGGACTCGAACCCTGGACCTTCTAAACCTTAAGCTAACGCTCTACTTTTGCTCCATCAAAACTACTGAAACGAATGTTTACAGTAATGCTTCTACTATTCTCCGTACGTCAGATCTTACTAATAATTATCATTTTCTTCTTTCCTACTGAACGGAAGGTTCTAAAAAAATATTGTAGGGCTTTTGTTGGATACTCTATCGATAACACAAAATTTTGTTACAGTCTGATTTTTTTACATCTGGATATTTGGATGTGAGCACCCTATTAACATTTTACAAAGAGTAATCTTGTTTTAGAATTTGCCAAGGAATAGAATTGTATTCTCAGTGGGCTCGGATTTCCATTCAACTTGTATTGAGATTGAGGGTACGGATATGCCTGCTATTATTTCATAATACGAGTTCAATAGAAGTCCAATTTTCATAAATTTCATATCTGTATTTTCCGAAGGGAATTCAGTTTGATTTTGAGGGAAAAATCCAAAATTCAGTATCAGGAAAACTAAAAGGGACTATGTTGAATAACATCCTATTTTCCTTCAAGTTAAGATCTGTATGCTCTGGAACGTTATGAATACGATTCAGAATTCGAAATACAAGATGATGGCTTGCATTCTTAAGTGCAAGATAGCTGCAGCATCAAAATGCTTACTTTTTTTAAAAAAAAAATCATATTTCAGGTTTCCAAATGGTGCCCAATTCGATTCAGGAATAGAAAAAATAATTGATTTTAAAATCTGGAATAGCGCCATATCGAAAGTCAAGACGGTGGTAGCCCTAAACGTATTTATTTAATAAAACATATTCACAGGCATTACCGACTACGGTTAAGACACGTTTGCTCTGCGCTGATCAGAAGTTCAGATTGATTGAATACAAGTTGTTGAAAACACAGCTGTAACCATCATTGTACCCTCCTACTCCTGATTTATTCCTAAGTTCTAAAAGCTCATATTTTACTTGGATACATTACTTACCAGCAAAACTCTACAATGTAGTCGAAATCTTTCGTTTAAAATTATATTTCTTTTCAAACTAAAATTCACATAACGAATCTGAAATAATAGTTTCTGTTAAAAGAAATATTGCCCTTCGTGAAAGTAAATATGAGAATTTCTTATGAAAAGAAATACTATACACTGAAGTGCCAAATGAATTGGCATGTCTACCCAGTAAGATTGAGGTGCTCTGTTTGCCTTGATGATTGTACGGCTCGCCTCGGCATGAATTTTGTCAGATGCCAACAGAACTACTGATATCATGCTATCTATGCCTACTGAATGGCAAGTAACAAAGATCTTTCGTTGGAGAGTAGTGCATCCTAAGAACGAATAGACTTATTAGGTTCCACATATGGATTAATGATAATCGATTACAGTCCGGACACCTTAAAAGTTCTCAACCGAGAACTTCCTGTTTCTGTGGGACAGGCAGAAAAATACTGATCCCGTGATTGCCGGAATTTTCATTTATTACTGGCAGTAACTGATATGAACAACTATATTTTTTTGGAAATTCCGCTACAAACAATCTCATTAGGTTAGTGCTGCAATTATACTTGTCATTAATCTAATTACATTTAAAACAATTACCAACTAAAATTAAAGCTCACTGTTTAGACATTTGGAAAAGTTCAAAAAATTCATTATTCCTGAATCCAATCACGGAGCAGGAAGTAAGTGGTTACATAAACCAATTAAAGCTAAAGACAGCATCAGGTATAGACGAAATATCTGTAGCTATATTAAAAATACGAAAGTGTATGTAGCAAGGCCCTTACAACATATTTTTAATTTGAGTTTTGAAACAGGTATAATGAAACCTATCTATAAAAAAGGAACAAAAAGTGATGTAAATAATTATAGACCAATTTCATTATTAAGCAATTGTTCGAAATTACTAGAAAAATGCATTAAAAAGACTTGTAACCTTCTTAGAATAAAACTATTTTTTCTCAGAAAATCAATTGGTTCTAGAGCTGAAAAAAGCACTTCAGATGCAACATACAAACTTACAGAAACAATATGTAAAGATTGACAAAAATCATAAAGTAATAACTGTGTTCCTTGACCTAGCTAAAGCTTTCGATACCATATCTCATGATATACTATTAAGTAAAATGGAACACAGTGGAGTGTGAGGTTTGGCATTATCCCGGTTCAAAAGCTACCTAACACATAGAAAACAAACTGTACAAAAAGGTAATAACATAAGCAATTATTCTTGTATCAAATATGAAATCCCGCAAGGGCAAGGGACAGTTTTAGGTCCGGTGCTATTCTTAATATACAGATGCTTATCAGAATAATGGAAACACCTGAACGAAAGTGCAACTTAACAGATTAATATGGTGTCGGGCCACCTTTCGCCTTCAGAATAGCCTTGATGCGACGTGGGATGGAGGCATAGAGGTCGTGAATGGTAGCAAGTGGAATATTACACCATTCCTCGTGCAGGGAATCGGCCAGTTCTGTGAGAGAGGATGGAGGTGGAAATCGTCGCCGGAGTCGTGTTTCCAAGATGGACCACAAATGTTCAATTATGTTGAGATCTGGGGATTGGGCGGGCCAGGGGAGGTGTTGAACTTCATCCCGATGTTCCTCAAACAACGCTGCAGCTACTCCAGCTGTGTGAATGGGTGCATTATCATCCTGGAATATGGCGTCATTGTCCGGGAACAACATCCGGACCATAGGATGCAAGTGGTCTCCTAAAATTGCGACATAATCGTTGGCAGTGATGCGTCCGCGAAGTGTGACCACAGGCCCCATGAAAACCATGATATTGCGGCCCACAGCATCACCGTGCCGCCGCCATGTTTCACAGTTGGGCGGAGACACTGCAGATCATACGCTTCTTTGGGCGTTCTCCACACATAAACACGGCCCGTGGTTTGGAATAGGGTGAATGGTGACTCATCCGACCATACCACACGTTTCCAGTCGTCAACGGTCCAAGTTGCATGGTCGCGGCACCATTTGCGGCGTGCTAAAGCGTTCTGGTCCCTGATGAGAGGTTTGGCCCGTGCAACACGACCCCGTAAGTTCATGTCATGTAATTCGCGGCGGACTGTGATTGTCGAAACAGGTTGGGGGAGGTGCTGATTGAGTTCCTCCGTCATTTGCGCCGCAGTGGCACGACGGTTCCGCGTGACAATGTGCTTTAATACCCGGCGTGCCCTGTCACTGATGCTTTTCTTCCGCCCACTGTTCCGCTTCCCCGATGTGGTTTTCCCGTGTGTTGTGTAGGCCGTCATCACCTTCGACACTGTCCCTGGCGACACACCTAACACACTAGCCACTGCCGTCACACTCACTCCACATAACCGCGCACCAACAATTTGTCCTCTTTGAAACTCTGAGAGGTCTCCCATTTTACACTACCTCCGTCTGC
>JAGDQP010001555.1:0-27928 GCA_022664845.1 Lepisma saccharinum
TGAAAAGTCAGTATCATCAAATAACTGGCTTGTTAGAAACTCGTTCATTTCAATGTAAATTAGCGTGGTCTGATCAATGACTATTAGATAATTTGAAGTTACAAAAGCCGAGATGGTATAGCCGGCCGGGTGGTCGAGCGGTCTGCGGCGGTAGGCTATCGACTCAACGGTCCCGAGTTCGAGTCCCGGCAGGGGCATGGATGTGGATTTTAACATTTAACAGCTAAAGGCAAATCGTGACGGGCCGAAGTCCAAAGTTACTAAACTGGCCCATATATAAAAAAAAATAAAGTTTACCGAGATGGTATAACATTATCAGACATAGAGGACTTTCAATAATTCAGGCAAATTTTAAACGGTATCACTTTTATCAAATCTTGTGTTGGATGTCGAAGATTACAGAAATAGCACATTTTAACAAATACTAATAGATAATTTATGTGCAAGAATTCCTATCGAAGTAAAGGTTTGCTACCCAAACTTTGTTATGCATTCTCTCAGCATCATTCTTTCGGCTTGAGCCAAAATTATCTAAAGACCTGTTAAAAATTCAAATTCAGATTCACTTTCAGAGCCCTTGGTAATCAGGTTAATTAAAAAAAAATATAGTAAAAAATAATGGACAAATCACAGTCAACAACAGCATTTTAGAAAAGGTTGGATAATTCTTAAGAATATCTATCAAATGAAGTAATCCATAATTTGAAAATATTTGTTATTGATGAGAAATTTTAAGTCTTGGGCTATGCCGGCTTAAGTTAGCGACCTTCAAATATCTCGGCTAAAAGAATTAGCTTCAAAATGAAATAGTTCATTTCATTAATGTTAATGTTTGATGAGTCGATTTTCAAAATTTCAGTGTTTTTCTTGATTGATTCGGCATTTTTAAACTACAAAATTATTTTTGAAAAATGTGTATCACTCGTTTGGCTGGTTAGGAAACTTTATATATAAATGCGTGTGTGTGTATGAGAGAGAGAGAGAGAGAGAGAGAGAGAGAGTGAGAGAGAGAGAGAGATTTCTTCTTTTATTGATTTTTAGAGGAACTGCTTCAACTTCGTAAAACAGAGTATGTTCACAAGAATTAAAACTTACATAATGATACAATTAAATCATTCATGTTTTTACTTTCGATGTTTTCACATAGTATGTTTCGTGGGTATGAATTGGCGTATTTGTCATTACATACATTGAAATAATTATGGTTTAGGAAATGTAACGGGAGAATCCTAAATAGCTTCTTATGAATGCATGCAGTGAAAAGCATAAACACATACATCAATATATGGAAATAGAATAGTATTTGGTATAAAATCTGGAATTCAGAGGGGACAAGTACCCTCCTTGCCTACGCCATAGTTGCCAAAGTGATTAATGCTTTTCTTTATAATATCTTTCAGTGTTGATAATTTCTCAAGTCTCCAAAAGTTTATAAAAAGAGGACTCTTATCGTGACTCTTTGTTTGGTCACCTTGAAAAAAAAATCGCTTTCTACATTCAGCATTCTTAATACCTTCCTTTTAGATTCGACGATGTTTTCTTGATATAATTGTCATGATGTGTTTATTGAAAATATTTTATAATATTTAAGAAAAAGATTGAAACATGTTACTAAACACAAAGTTCAACAAGGACTTCATATTTTCAACGAATAGCTCTCCGCAGTCTTTCAAAAAGATACGGTAACTCAGCAGATGCTTCGGAATATGAGCAGGTTATGGATTCCAAATTGACTTTCTATTTACGTAGCGATGGTCGCTGCATACCTAGGTCGATGGTACTGATAAGTCGAAGGCGAAGGTTGAAACCGTTCATTCCTAGTAGCATTCGAGCGATTGTTCTGTTTTAAAACAGCTGATTAAGGTCAATTGGTGGCCTCAACAGTCTACAGTTTGGTCTTCCAAAGCCATAGAAACGGATAAAAGATAATTTAATTTGGTTTCAGACTAGACCCTAACGAAAGGTTATCTTAACACTAAATATCAGGAAGCAATAAAAACAAGCTACAGTTTATACGTAACCTGGTTCTGCGAAAATCGGATCTGTACGTAGTTCTCGAGAGTTTCTGGTGAAATCTGCATATAAAATGACCTAAAATAAGTCAGAGCTAGACGTAACTTATTCATATGTAATCCACATTTTTACGCAGTAACATTAACTAAAATTGAGCTGTAAGTTGTTCGTAGATAATATAATACATTTTCGCTTCACTCGCATTGAGGGAACGTGATTTTACGATGCACGTGAAGAGTCGTAAATAACAAAGAGCAAATGTCTTACGACATGAATTCAATATAGAGAGACTGGCCTACACCTCTACTACAAGTTAAGAACTCGCCGGAACCAGATATGAAAAGGTCTTTATACGAAAGTTCGTTTCATTTATTGTGGTATAATTAACTATGTTTAATTGGGTTAGAAGGTGATCGCTTCAAAATTGATATAAATGCAGAACCCCAACAGCACGTGCCTTAACTGTAGGAACCTCTGGTGGTGGTGGTGGTGGTGGTGGTGGGGGGGGTTGTTGCCAGAGCTGCAGATTTACGCACTGAATGCTGCAGTATTTTACGCTAGATATTTGCTTCATTCTGTAAATCATTTCGGCCCTTCAACAAAAGCCCTACATGTTACTACGGTGACCCCGCTGAGGCTCCTTCAGATGTAACAACAAATAGTGAAATACTAGCTCAAAAGGAGCAATAAGATAAGAGCAACTGACATCGTAGGCAGAAGAATAACGGACAAAATCCAATTAGACCAAGCTACAATCGACATCTGGCAAGAAAGATGGGATATCTTTGATAAGAGCGGAAGAGTTTACAACTTCTTTCCATCAATCCAAGAAAGGATAGACCTTAAAATCTGGGCGATTTTAAAATCACTGAATGCCTGATGAATTTTATTTCAGGACATGGCCCTTACAAAGACAAGTTAAAAGTCCTAAAGTTTGTGGAATCAAACTTGTGTTTGATGTGCCACGTTGTTGCTACACCAGAGCATGTAGTGTTTCGCTGCCAGGATACACAGAATATCGGGACAGAAGATCAAACCGAGCTAAGATGAACATATATAAGTGAAATCTTAAGAAATCTTTCTCAAAAAATAATAATAGTAAAGCAACTAACCGACAAAACTTTAAATTACCAATGGGAAAGATATGCGAATCGCTGAAAACCTGTCAATCCATATGCAATGTAGTACATAACGTTTCCAAAATAAACTATGAAGAAATAGTGTGAATGACAGAACAAATCTGAGTATGATTGAACGATGACAATACCAGGGTGTCAAATGCTCCCCAGGAAGTCTGCAGAGCAAAATTACATATGAATCGTGGTGATGGATTCGGTGTTAATTATGTTTTTGTTTTATTCGTTTCGTTGTATTTCGTGTCACCGCGTCGTAGTGTGTTCGTGTGGGAATTTTCTTTTATCAAGCCAATGATAAAAATTGCACTAATCGTGTCATCCTATAATCAAAGGCACAATAGCAGTAGAGGAAATCGTGAATATTACTATCGCCAAATAACAATAAGCAAAACGCGAAACTCCTCTTTGAACTCAACAAGGAAGTACTAGACTAAGCATACAAACAAAGGTTTAGATAAATTTTCTGCGATGAAGAACGAGAATACACGAGAAACAGGATCTCGAAGTGAACAAGAGAGGAACCACTAACGACAAGAAATTGTGGCGATGACGTGAGTACCAATCTAGTGCCAGAGATGTTTAGGAGACCATGAACAATAGTATATTTTTACAGGATAATTCTGCTTTTGTAGCTCAGAAATGAAGTGAAAGGAACAATGTGTGATCGAGGTTAGAACCCACGCCTTATAAGATGTACTTGCGGTAGTCTATTGCAGGAGTCTTCATTGTTCTTGGGGTCCGGATTGAAGGCAATTTCGCGATAAAAAAAGCGTTTGCGATCCAGATATTTAGCCGAGTATGAACAAGACAGGGTAGGAAGTCCGAGCGGTCGTAGCTCAGTTGATACAGCGTTGACTTCGCATTCTGGAGGTCCTGGTTTCGATACCAGCAAGCGACTATCTTGTCTGAGGCTTTTAGGATTTTCCCCAGTCACGCCAGGCAAATACCTTTTAACTTGGGCTCTGGTCGACATTTTTTCTTATCCTATTCCGACCTAGCTATGAATGTCTAACAGCTGAGCCATAAATAAATTTAAATGGTGTTAGAAGGTAAGCGTCCATGGCTTAATAAATACCGTCCCAATATTTGTCTCATGCGACTGAGGATAAACCTTAATCATGATGGGCGGCCGCTGCGATCCTTCCCAGGATGTTCCGAATGCTAATCCAACGCTCTACCAACTGAGCTATGTCCGCTAGGTAAGTTAAAACAGAATAGTAAGACTATTAGTTTCTTCGTATAATTGTATAGAATAACTAAAATAATAAAATAACCACGACGTAGCCTACCTACATTACACGAATTCACATTATACGTATATGATTTTTGTTGGCATTTCAATTAATGAAAAAAAAAACAAAAAAAAAACCATTCAAACATTACGCTTGGTATCGTATCAAAACCAGCGCGAGACCAGTTGCCAAAAGGTCATACATAAATTGAAAATCATATTCGTATCAAACCGTGGAGGTCCGGGAAAGGGTCCGTATCCGGACCGAAGTCCACTATTTAAAGACCCATTTGCTTTTGTTTTATCCAAGAGGAGCATGAGGAACACAACCAAACACTTTTCTTGTCATATATTAAAGATGTTCGATACACAAACAGCGATCTGGACTGATTATATCAGATAATGTTATGAACAAAATGTGTCCAAAAGGAGTGTTTAGAAAGTCATTTTGAGAAATTAACTCTCAAAGTTCTAACTTACAGGACTTGAACACAACATTGAAAGAAATGAAAAATTGTGTACAGGAAGTAAAGAACTTTATTATGCTCTTACAATAAAGACCAGAAACGCATTACACAAAATATTATAGTATCTGCATGAAGCGACGACATTTTCTCGTACGTCAACCCTACTAATTATGAACTACGTATTGCATTCATATCGATTTTTTTTAAAAGGGGGACGGAACAAATTTGTTACGTTGATTAAGTGTTTGGTTCAGGAGGGTTAATTCTTCTCTCTCGGTACTTTGATTAGTTCAGCTGAAATGCATCTGCCCTTAGAGAGATGAGGACTATCCATTACCATTTTTCATTATCACATGAAATTGTATGTTATTAAGAAAGATTGCTTTTATAAATCACTTTTCAGATTTGATAGAGTCACAGGAAATCTCTCTCTCTCTCTCTCTCTCTCTCTAGGGATTTCATTCGATCGCATACTTCATTCAATTTCCTGATATTATTCAATGACTTGCTTCGCATGTTTCGTTTGCTATTTTTTTATTTTGAAAATATTTCCAATATAAACAGATATTTAATTAACATAAATTAAGGTTCCAAATACTTTTCTACCTGTAGTAATTGAAAATTGATTAATTATTTATACACAGTGATGCAAGTAAACAAAGCCTCTGATAAGAATAACAATGTACCAACATGAATAGAGTTGCATATCCTTGATATAATTGGAACACAAGTACTGTGGTCCACAATATACGGTTGTGAATATCGAAATGTCATTCAAGAGGTAAGCAGATTCGAGTCCTGCTAGCGGCCATAGCGACTAAGTAATTCCACAGACTGCCGTCAGTTGCACCACTTGAATACTGGTATGCTATCTAAACAAAGGTTCTAATCCCTATCTTTCTATTCCCATCTTCCGGAAGAGAGATCACCTAGGATGTCAGTCCTGACTTGTCATGGACTTGGGTCATAGCTTGCCTGTCTGTCTCATAAATATTCTTTAATTAAATAATAGGCACACCATGTGAAATTGTATAGAAAAAGACCGAAATCGAACGCACGAACTGAAATTTTCCTTAAGTTTATTTACCACGACAGTAACTTGGGTGGCCCTGATAAAAAATGGACGAAGTACGTGAAAGTTTGACCACTGTGTAGTTTGCCGAAATAAGAGTGGTTTGGAAAATAGCATGTGGCCATAGATTACTTTATTATTGAAGCTGGAAATGTTATTTTTCAAGGTAGTGTAATTCA
This sequence comes from Lepisma saccharinum, assembly GCA_022664845.1. Taxonomy (NCBI): domain Eukaryota; kingdom Metazoa; phylum Arthropoda; class Insecta; order Zygentoma; family Lepismatidae; genus Lepisma; species Lepisma saccharinum. The sequence continues at coordinate 6,099 of JAGDQP010001555.1, forward strand.
CCAATATATAATTTGATCATCCTTGTTAAGGATTGAAAAAATCACAGTATTTTTCCACATTTGAAAACGGGCTGCCTACCTTAAGGCGAACTTCTGGATAGGATGCTGATGACCTGCCTATCTGAAGACGGTCCTGCTTGTAGGAGAAGGTTGGAAACTCGAGGTGTCGCTAACCTGTCTATCTGAAGACGGGCTTTCTAGCATAACCGTCCAACGTTGGTTTGAAGCTGATTAAGTTATACACTTCTTGCACAAATCCAAAGAATGAGATTGCACCAATGCAGCTTTCTACAGCACATTATCTAACCAAATTGAGCGAGTGTGCTGATTTATCTCGGCAATTTGCGCTTGAAGTATGTTATAGCCCCTTCACATATTTGCTGCATTGTCATAAGACTGTCCTCTCAGATTTTTGATGTCAATGTCGCATTTCTTAAGAAGACCAAAACAGTTGTGGCAAGCACTTCTCCAGTGTGATTTGCTATGGGAATGATTGCGAGAAAACGTGCAAGCATTTCATCATCTGACACTCTAACATATCTAAGTACTACAGTTCTCATCGAAAAGTACTTGGCTTCCTGTGTTTCCTTTAAAATGACTTTTACAACGATAGTTCCTATCTTGAGAGCCCCTCTCCAGCACCCCTCGGAGGGAAACGATGTTGGAAGCCCAGCTAAACATCTCTGCTGTGAGTTCATCTTCTCCTGGCGCTTTTCCGTTCATCACCCCTCGAAGTACTTTATCCACTACTTTCATTACGTCTGGGACTTCTACATCATTTTCTTCTGAATCTTCATTCCCTAGTTCTTCGGAGTAGTTCAATTCTCTGTAGAAAGTTTCAAAGATTTTTATAATTTCCTCCTTATTTCTGTTTACAGTTTCGTCTGGTCTCTTAATTGCAATTATTTGCTTTTTCCTTATCATGAGTTATATATATTCTATTATGACTACACTTTATTTTCGAAAGCAAACTACCAATGTGTTTAAAGCGTGAAGTTAATAATCAATGTGTCTTACCTGTGTTGAAGTATGCCTGTGAAACTTGGACATTGAATGCTCAAACGACTCAAAGATTAAGAGTCACTCGAAGAGCAATGGAGAGATGCATTCTAGGTATAACTAGGAGGGACAGAAAGACAAAGTAATGGATTCGCACCCAAACAAAGGTATAAGATACATTCAAGACTGCGAAGAGGATGAAGTGGAGATGACTAGAAAAACAGATGGATAATGGAAGACGAATGTGCTACATTGAATTTCCAGAGAAAAGGAACTACCAAGACGACGTTCAAATGGTAGATGTGTAGATGAAATCAGGCGTTTTAGGAGCTACATGTATAAAGATAGCATCAGACCGGGCTATGTGGAAAGAAAAGGGGTAGATCTTCGTCCAGCAGTGGATAGAAAATGACTGAATGTGATGATGATGATATTATATTATGTACTTCAATAGAAGGAGTGAGTCTCTGAGCGAAGATGGTAAAGACCTCAACTAAGAATTCCGAACATATTACAAGCATTCCATTTTGATCAAACATAATTGCTTTCAATACTTTCCACATGACAAATATACGGCGTAGTAGATCCGTTTATCAGCTACGGCTTGTCTTGCATTCAATTCAAAATTCTTTAACGTGGTACTCCAAACCATATTCTTGACTTCCCGTAGAGTAAAATTGTCTAACAGATAACATCTGCATTCTTACGTGAACGCGGGAAACCATTCCATCTTAAAATCTGAGTTTTAGGGTTCTATACCGTGTAGATATGAAATTTACCATACCTGCACAACAAATAAAAATTTGCTTGTAATAGACGGACTATGCATATACTCACTTTGCATGGTTATTTATTATAAAGACCCTTCAAAGTGCAAATGGATTGCACTCTTATCTCAATTTGGTCAAAATGGACAAAGCACCTTCTTTCCCTATGGTTTTTATATTGATTTTGAAATGTGAGTTCAGTAACCTTGATATAAACAGGGGTTTCAATCTGGTGACTCAAAAGCTTACTGGTCTTTTTCATTTGGTTACCTTTTGTCATATTAAAGGAATTAAAAGAAAGATAGAAAAGAGAAACTGGTTTTACATTTAAATTCATTAACCTTAATTCATCCCACCGTGTTGCATTTTGTGACTAACGCTGGCAGGTCGTTTTCATTTGCTTAGTCTTCTCTATTTTCTGATTTCAGGTTAGTTCTATTCTACGCACTTGAGTACGTTATAATCGAGTCCCCCATAAGTTTTTCTACTATAAAAAACCTGTTCGGAGTATACTAAAGATGCTCTTACAATTGACAAAATTGTAAGGGCATCTTACAATTTTGATATACTGTAATCAATTTAAATTACAGTATATTTGCTCTAGATGCTAAAAATTAGCTGCAAAAAAGGGTTAGAAGCACTGCCAATTGATGAGCTTTTTTCCCCGTTCCTTTTGACTTGTTATTACTTCCCGATTCTCTTGTCTTCCAATATTAGACATGATTGAAATCATTTACAGCGTGTTTAGATATAGAAAATTGGGAGCAGGTGGCGTTTGTACGTGTGCAGATGATTACGGGGGAAAAATGTTAATCTCATTTGTCTACAGTTTCATCCCATTCCTCTAGGGTCCAACATTAGCATGAATAATTCGTGAAATAAAACCTATTCTCTCCTTCCTTCTGCGGAAGATTTATGTGAATAGAGGCAGAGTGACTGCAGAGGAAGTAGAGGGGAGAAAGAGGAAAAGAGAGAACGAGAGGGAGATACAGAAAGATAAAGAGAAAAGAACAAAGGCAATTATGTATTTTTTTCCTATTTCACAAACTTGAAAGAGAGTTTAGAAAAGAATAACATATGAACAAGACTCAAGATACAATTTCTTCTGATATTTGCCTTATTTAGCCTGTTTTTGCCATCCAATGAAATTAGGCTCTGCGTTTGGTTGTGAGCACAATTCTCCAAAATATTATCTCTGAGCTTTGTGAAAAGTAGCTCGTGTGCACACATTGTTGACAGTTTTTGAATTTATTACTCTACTTCATTGTGTGCATTTCTTCTTTTACGGTAACTGTTTTTTTAAATACACTTTCCAGCAGCAGTAGATGTCATATTCTAGTTTTGTTATTGTTGGTAGAGTTGTTAAATGTTCAGTGTTGTTTAGATAATAGAGACAGGGATGAGAATCATCCAGTTGTTAACGGAGACTGGAAGCAGCCGACTTAAAACAGCATATTAAGTTCCCCCACTACGCTTAGTTGGGAGTTAATACTTCATGACGTAGTGTGTCCAGTATACGTTTGCGTAGTACTCTGACTCTACAACCGTTCAATCTTTTAAAAGTGAATGTACGGACCCAAAGGTAGCGATGGCTAAAACAATTTTAAAAAATCATGTTATACAAAGAAACCAAAATTCCTTGCTTCTAGCGATCCTCCAAAATTTCGACCTTTTTAGCGCACCCGTATACAGTATGCGTCAAAACAAATAATACTGAAATCACAACAGGTTGCTGCAACGAGACGAAGGAGGCCTGCATCTACTTCCGTAAGTCGGGAACACATCTAGGCGGATTATCCGACCGGAAGACAGATTCTTTCAGCATGTACCACATGTACGCGTCAGGGGACGTGAGATCCATGGAGTAGGAAGGGTACGGGAAAGCCGTTCCACGGAAAAAATAACCAATATCAAAGTGTCCTTGCAGAAGGAGAAGTTCACCCCTCGCGGTGTGGGCTGCAGTTCCGTCTTGCTGTATCCATTGTCGCATCCCTGGCGCGACAAAAACGACGCAAATTCTGCAAAAATGGGCCAATAATGAAGGTCGACCTATTCTGACGACCCCAATATGTGTAACCGAAAATAGTGCTACACGATAAACACCTTCTTCTCTGTTGTTAGTATCATTAGCGCCACGTTAACTACACTCTGGGCTACTTACAACACAACTGAAGACCATAGAAGGTATTGCGCCCAAGACGCGCATGGGCGTCAGACAAGTGAACATTTCAGTAGTTTGTTTTTCCGCATACCGTACATACGGGGAAGTTATACAGTTTATCCTGTCTGAACCCCATAGTACTCAGGAACTAGAAGCCAGACAGAGACGAAGGATACACCGTTGGATTCGTCAAGGTTTGAAAGGGTGGAAAAAACTATCACTTTGACTCTAAATGTGGCAGGTCCTTTTAAATTACTTAGCTTTCTCCATCTTTACCCCCTAAATCTCAGGTCAAGTCAGACAGAGATGATTTATACACCTTTGTATTTCTCATCGTCTGAAAGAGTGGGGGACGTTGACTCTATTTTTAGGGGTTAGTTCTTAAAGGAACATTTGATAATATACGGGGGAGCTTTGGTTTTGTATATAAAACCATTACTTAGCTTGTTTATGAGTAATTTTCTTTTCAGCTTGTCTTGAACACAAGCTATAGAGTAAATGAAAATAGGCAGAGAGAAACTGACTTCAGGTTTGAGTTCAGAAACCTTAATTTATCCTTCCGTTTTCAATCTGTTGAAGCTACAACGTTCCCTTGCGGTACTGTTGCGCTATATTTACTCAACCTCAAACGCACGCTAGCACCTAAACAAAAGCAGATAAGGTGAAATGACTTCAGAGTTTGGATTCTGCCATCTTGAGATTTCTGAGCGCCTTTGGTCAGACTACAAGCATTCCTTGTGATATTTTTTGCACCACAGTATGTACTCAATCTGTAGTACAGACTAGTGCTTCCACGAAAACAAATAGAATCTCATTTCAGATTAGAGTTCAGCGACCTAGAGTTTAAATCTGGCGACACAGCAAACCTTTTCGTACGGTGCATTTATATTATATGAAGTTCTGTCAAATTGGACATGTCCAACTTCTTGAATTTTCATGCATTTCTTCTCGGCTTACTTTATTTACCTTTACTTTCGATATACATTCGCATAACCATAATATGTTGCCCAGAGCAGCGTAATACGTCCTATGATACCTACAGCTGTCTGTTGCTAAGGCCTTGACGCTAAGGTACTACTCAAGGTTAGTGGATGTGAGGAGAAAGGTAGGTCCAATTCGCTGCTTTTCTGGAGTTGGTTGAGACCGCGTGACGTCATCTGACTAACAGGCAGAGGAAGACAGGCTACAACCAGCGACACTGTCGCATGCGCAGTCTTAAATGTATTACTCTCGCAACAATTTAAAGTTAAATACTTCAATAAAATAATTAAATGAATACACTCCAACCTTAAAAAATTCGACCAGAAATAATACGTTAAAGGTTACCTGCTCTTATATTGAGCTATTAGTGATTTTATATACGTCATTATTCAGATTAAAAATTCTGCAATTATGAAGTTTCTGGTAACTTCTCAAAGCTCGGTTACAATAGAAGTTCATTGAAAACTTCTCAATTTCAAATATTCTAGGTTCTTTTTTCGGTTAGAGTTTCAGTTAAACCTATTTTTCATATTCTGTAACTGTTAAAAATTATAAAAGCGGTGGGTTTAATTAATTGTTGGTGATTGTTAATTTACAATTCTGTCAGTAATTCGAATTTGAATTCACTTATGACCTTTTGGCAACTTTGGCTCCGGAAGCGATGTGATAGGTCGAGGGTGAGGAATGTATCGGCCAGTGCTTTACTTAAAGTACCATCCCGGCATTTACATGGTGAAACATATACTATGGCAATCCTCAGTCAGGATGGCCGACCGCGGGGTTCAAACTCTCATGCCTATACATTGCCCACGAAACTACCACCTAGACCATGAGAGCTCACTAGCAAAAGTTAATTAATTTTAATTAAAATATATAAAGTATAATATATATATACAACTATTATAGACGGTAAAGTCCTTTTAGCTGTGAGGACTTATGTTAGCTTGCGACTAGATATAAGTAATAATTATTGACAGAGATTTGACTATGGAATTTTTATGGCCTTTGGGCATTATTGAATTGAAGGGAATTTAAAGATCTTTTAGCATCTGGGTCTCAAGCATGGATTGAGAAGGGCAGGGCAAGGGTTGGGAAGGTATCGGCCATTGCCTTTCTTGAGGTGCCATCCCTGTGTTCGGCTGGTGAAACTGAGGAAAGCACTGGAAAACTTGAGACAGGATGGTCGGCATGGAATGGACGTTTCCCGTTCTCTTAGAAATCAGAATAAGAAACAAAGCATTGTCCAATTACTGTTTATACTCTCAGGATAACAAATCTTATGATACGTTGTGATGACTAAAGACCGGAAGTATGATAAAATAAAACACCATACGACAGCACCAAGAGACAAACAAAACTGAATTACCTTAACTGGAGATATCAGTCGTCATTTGCTACCTTTTAAAAATTTTCCAGGAATTTGTGGCACTCGGTTCGTCAATAAGACGGTGATTCAGCCCGTCTGGGAGCCAGCTAGAAACCTTAGGATAAAGACACGCCGAAGATGCCTCGCCGTCGAGGTTTAAGTCGCAATCACTGCCTCGATGATGGCACAAACACATGGATTCAAATGGGTAAGCACATGCCGGAGATATACGCTACATCGCGACCTAAAGGTCGACCGCGATGGTGAATTAGTGGCCGCGATGATGAACAGCAGAGTTTGTTTTAACATCTATGTTGAGTGGAAGTATCGCTGTGGCTCGTGTTCTCATTTATTCTCCCAAGGTCACGAAGCGCTGCACGGAATATAATCTTCATTTGTTCAGAATCTCGTCTGCAGATGTTTGTGTGTGTTATGCTCGAGAGGTTTTGCTGCCTGTTGAATTTGATGATGCTGTTTAAGTTCCGGGAATAAATGATTATTTTCACCCAAATGTTGTCTCCTCTTGTTAATAGGATGAACACTATAACGCCTGTTTTGAATATTTGACAGTAACCAGAATTTTGTAATTATAGACATAGAATCATTATCTTTGCTGTCACTGGAGTACATGGTTTAGCTACACTTGAATTTACAAAATCAATTGAACAACGAAACACGCACGAAATAATTTTGCACGCGTCACAGCAGTGTCTCTCCTCTAACTGAGAACTTACAGCGAGAACGCGACCTCTTCGGTATGTGCGCTCTTAATCGCGACCTGGACATCGAGGTAGCGACCGCGACTTAAACCTCGACCTCGACCGTGAGGCAACTTCGGCATGTAGTTACCCTTTAATTCCTTATCTCACTGACTGACAATGCGTTCCGCTTAACAATTAGCAAAGTGACATGCGTTTCCCGTTTCAAGGAAAAATTAAAAAAAAAAAAAAAAAAAAGCAGCAGTTCAGAAATGGCAAATACGGCAATTAATTTAAGAAATGGCACGGCCTGCTTCATCGACCTCAAAAGGAGAACTTCACCCTTAAAATGTTTTGCTAAATTTATGTGAGATGTAAAAGGGAAAAAATAAAATCAAATCTAACCAAACAATAAATAATGATCTTTACTTCCAACAATTACACTGACTGATAGGAGAACTAATATCTAAGCAGCCAGCGCTCGTCTTTGGCAAGGCGTTCATGATAACGCCAGACCCCATGCTTCTTTCACACACAGCAAAAATTACTGAACTTTAGTTGGGAAGTGTTACCCAACATTCTCTCTGCATTCAAGAAACATTGCCAGGGGTGTGCCGGAGAGCGCTCTCATTAGCTCGCGTGAGCCCTTTGTTAATTTTTTATATTTGTTCCGAGCCCTTTGTTAAAATTGCTGGCGAAGAAAAATCAAATGAACGTACTTTTCTAATTTAAGCACATCCTATGACAGTTAATCAAAAATTTCCCATTATTGAGTAGAAGGACGATATGCCACTGTTCTATCGCTATGCACAAAGAGCCCCAGTAGCATATACGTGTTTTAAACGTTGATAAAACCGTTTAAAACTCGTATGTGCTACTGGGGAGTGTCATCATCAATATGTTCGCTGTATGTGTGTGTATTTCGTATTTTTTCCGTGCGTTTAGTCACTTGTGAAGGAGGGAAGCCAGATAAGGATTGAGGAAAGGGATTGCCAGATAAGAAAGTGTTATGTTTCTTTCTTGCGAATTCTTTGTTAAATTATTTGGAGCACACACCTGAACATTGGGCCCTACTGACTACCACCTTTTTCTCTCATTACACAATACCTTTGCTCACCAAACCTTTGATGATTTGGAGGATATAAATACGGCATTACAACCAGACACACGGGATGTTTTATCGGAGTGGAATAAATGTTTTGCCACACAAATGACCCAAGGTCATACATAATGATGGCAACTTAATGTGCAGTATTAGGCATCTTATTTTTTGTGTTGCCTGCCTTTTTGTTTCCTCTCTACAAACGGGTAGAAGTTTTGCACCCACCCAATACAACAATGAGTGTTAAAGAAAGTAAAGAAACAAGATAAATTATAAAATAATGGAATGAATATCAAATGGATGTAGAACAAAAAATTTATTATCCAAACTAATTTATCCTGAAGGTTAGGATATATATATACCATTATATATCCACAATTAAATTCAAAAATATAACACAGAAATAGAGTAACAAATCCGTATGTGCATTCCATTTCCATGTTATCTACTGCAATTCACAAACACAAAACAAAACAAATCTATGTAAATATAGTCCGTTAAAAATAGAACGTGAATGATATTCGTTTTCGAAATGTCTCGGTACGTGGTGGTCGTAGTTAGTGGAATGACACTATATATAAAAACTAGTACGCAAAATAGAACACAACAACAGTAGAATAGAGCAAAATGGTGCGGTTCTTTTTTCTCTTAAAAACAAAAGAAAGCTCCGATCACATGTGTTATGTGTGGTATGTTGGCAATATGTTACGTACAGTGTGACGAAAGCACAGAAAGTTATTTTGTATTTATTTCGAGACTAACAACAAAACAACAATAACAAAAACAAACATTGTAACGAAAACTGTACGTTCTATTAAGGTAAGATATATACAGAGTGCTTTAATAAGTACGCAACCTTGGTTTTGATGGCGTGTAACTGATTTATTTTTGTGCACAAATTACAAAAAAAGATATAAACTGCACATATTTTTTAGTAAATTTAATAACTATACAATAGATATTTAAGATTGAATAGAATAGAATAAATAAAAATGTCATTTACCCTAAACACAGGTATGTATCCTTTTCATGATACTTTTACGTTGACTATCATAAAATGTGCTCACTTATATCTGGAATAACATTTTTAATATTAAGGTTCAACGTAGAAGTGCATGAGGATTGTTTAAGAACACTAAACTTTTTGAAAATGGGAAGAAAACAGGAAGACGCAACCATGATGCTTGAGAACTACATAGATGACACAACACAATAGAATTGAGCCGACCTGGTAGTCGTGTGGATTGGAGCGCTAAGCCAGAGAATCGAAGGTCCCATGTTCGAATTCCGGCTGGAGCATACATGTTTCTGGATATTAGACTTAATTGATAATGGATTCGAGATGGTCCGAAGTTATTAGTAACTAAAATAGTCCTAAAATACGAAATTTGCCAATTTCATACAATTGTATTAAAGCTTAATTTAGACTGGTCCACGATATAGTACTATTAACAGCTGGAAATTGTTGACTCGGAGGACATACGTTGTTAAATTACCAGTATTGTGGCATAATACTTTCCCTTTATCCTTAGGACTGTGCTCTTTATGGAACAGCTTGTACACTTGAAATCGGCACTACGACACACACATTTGACGAACTAATAATTATCAAATAACGGATTATTCTCTTAGCAATTTATATTCTACGAATCTCAATTGAGTTGATCTATCCATTGATTTAGCCGTCGTACTTGAACAATTACAATGTTTTTTTTCTATTTCTTCGTTCCATAAACTACTGAAAGCACACTAAAGCTCATTTGATCCGTTTTTCACACTGTTGGCAAATTTAGACCATTATACTGTATTTATTTCAAACGTAAACTTAATTCTCATTGGTAGGGACAATAGAAGTTCTTGAATAAATATGTTTAAATTTCTTGACTGAAAATGATAAAGGTAAGTCGTGAGTACAAGGTAAAATTTCTTAAGTAAAAGGGAAATTTCTTAAGTAGCTAATAATGATGAACAGTGGTTTCCAATGGTCTGCTGACCAACCATTTCTAGAGAAATTTCTAAAATAAAAAAATGTTGACATGCATCTGCGATCAAACAGCCAATTTAGACCCAATTTCATGTTTGTACACCATATAGTTTCACAGATTTTAGCATTTTTCTAATTATTTCACGTTTTCGATTTGTCTTCACAAAGCCTTTCACTACAAATACAGTGAAATGCACACAATGCCCTTGTTATCACGTAGTTCGTATTTTCCCCGCTAGGTGGCAAGCCATGTTTGCACATTTGCTGCCATCTAAGAAGGATTCAGTGTACTACATTCCAACGTTCTCCGTGTAACGCGAGTATGATGATAGACTTTTGAAGACGGATCCTATTTCTTTTTCCGATCGTTTAATCATTTCTTGAGTAGATCTATCTGAATTCGTGAATGGAAGCAAAACGGTCAAATTTTTCGAGTATTTCGAGACTTGAAAAGCACATTTTCACAAAATGTTAACAACAATCTATATAGACCATATGATTTCGTGTGTTTTTAAAGTTTTTGCGAATTCGCGAGTCGCGAATTCTACTGTCTATTCATTGACATAATTTAGATTATCGGCGCAGAGAAGCTATAAACATAGCAATAACATTGGCGTTCAAAGTAGATTTGAGGCTGATGTTGCAGGTAGTCGGTTATAGCGTAAACTGAAGAACCTCAACCAAGTAGATAAATATCTCAAAATTGCTGGAAACTGATTTCAGGACTCATGAATTTAATTTTGTGGAGTCAATCACAATTATCGTATCACCTACCCTCCATTTGCTGCTAACAAGAAATCCTTATGAAAACTGCCTGAACCCGTTCGGCCGCCATACTTGAAATTAGGCTTTTTCGTACGAAGAGCAGATAGGTCAAGATAGATAAAGTGTATGAAAGAGTTTTCAGTTCATTAGTTAAATAATTACATAGAAAATTCTTCAATGAATTTACAAGATTCGATACTTTTCGCTAAAAGGAACTATCGGCTTGTCCCATAAGTAGTGTCATATTTTTGCATCGTGAGTAACGAGTAACGATAACATATCTGGAACACTAACATATCTTATTCATGAATATAGGCTCCATTGGACTCCACAACACTCTGCCACCTGTCAACCAGTTGTGAATTCCCCACTGAGAGAAGTCACCGGTTTTGGAGGCGAAGAACTGGGTCATTGTTCGTCGCACGTCATCCGCATTTTGCAGTGTTTTCCCGGAAACGTGGTTTTGCAGGTTGCGATAAAGATAGTAGTGTGTTGGTGCAAGATTTGGTGAAAATGTCGGGTGGGGTAGTTTCTCCCAGCCACATTCCTCGATCATAGCACAACTCTGCCGTGTGTGGGCGCGTGTTATCACCGTGGATGAGCACACCCTTGCGATTAACCATAACAGAAGGTTTCTCCAACAATGCAGTCCGTAGGAGCTCAAGCTGCTGACAGTAGACATGTGCATTTATGATCTAGTTACGTGACAAGAGCTCAAAATTGATTATCCCACCAAACACTCAACATTACTTTGCAGGGGTGTAGATCCTGTTTTGGCACAGTTCCTGCGCTCCCCTTTCTTTAGAATCCCACTGCTGCTTGCGTGTAATGTTATGGTAGAGGACCCGCTTTTTATCCTCTATCACAATTTTGTCCAGCAATGGCTCACGCCTGTGACATGTGAGCAGGGAATTGCGGATGTCAACTCGCTGCTGCTTCTGTTGAGGCATTAACTTTCCACCCCAATGAAGAAACTGTATCCAGCTTGACAGAGCATACTTTAATCTTACTAACACATTATTTAAACATTGTCATTTTGTTAAATTCTAGAAAAAAAGAAAGAAGAAGAAGACAATTCCTGATTACAATTTTTCTCCTTCATCATTATAAATCAGGCAAGAAGGGGCCCTCATTACCGCTATTATCTTTTGTTTCCATATTCTTACTTGTACTAATTAATTATTCTTTTCAGCATTGCGTTTACGGTTTATCCCGCGACCTTAGCCGTGGATTAAGTTAGTACAGGTATACCAAAGGGTAATCTCCTGGGTCCATAGCGATATTTCAAGTTAAAGTAAATTAGGTTTGCGCCTCTCGTGGTACATTACAATTTTAAAATGGGAATAGGATGAACTGACATATCAAATACGTCTGAAATTTTCTCAGAAAGTTACTGGTGCTATTATTGCTACTGCTACTACTATAGTTACTGCTCAGAAGGTCGGTTGAATAAGGAGGTTCTGGCAGCACTGAAGTGCCTTTGGACATCATAAACTGCCAAACAGTACAGTATGGCATGGTTCATTTCCGTTATGGAGGAACCCAGTATTCGGTAATACATGGACGAACACGACGGACAATAATTACAAGTCGCTCGAGAATGTCTTTGTACAAATGTTGTTTTATTATCTGTCAAGGAAGTATCCACTCTCTATGAACAATGCCCTTGCAGTCAAAGAAACACACACACATGGATTTCACTTCCAATTTCTTCAAGTGAGCTTTTATATTGTCCTAATGATCGTTGCAAACACCAATGAAAACTTTGTCTCCGGATTATACAATAATAATAATAATAATTAAACTAACTAACTAACTAAATGGCTTATGAAACTCGCCGTAGTAACAAACGTTCGCCATTGGATTCTATCCTGGGCAATATCAAGACAGTATCCATCACGAACACCTACTTCTCGAAGATCTATTCTAATATTGTCCTCCCAACAACGACTAGGTCTTCCCAATGGTCTTCTTCCATCCGGCCTTCCAACCAGGATAGAATATAATCTTAGTTTTCCCCCCATCCGAGCTACATGGCCTGTCCACCTTAGTCGTCGCAATTTTATTATTTTTACAACATCTGGTGAGTGTACAGTCCATGGAGTTCTTCATTATGCGGTCTCCTCCATTCTCCAGTCATATCGTCCCGTTTCGGCCCGTATATCTTAATGAAAACCTTATTCTCAAACACTCGTAATTTATGTTCATTTGCTAGGGTCGTACTCCAACTTTCGCAACCATAAAGTATTACAGGCAGAATAACAGTTCTGTATATTTTTAATTTTCATTTCCTTGATATTAATCGCGATGTTAGAAGTTTTTGGACTGAATAGAAACATGCGTTCCCCGATACTAAGCGACTTTTTATTTCTTCCGTTACCTCATTTTTGCTTGTTACGTATACTCCCAAGTATTTAAATTTGTTTACTTTCTCTATGACCTCATCCTTAATTCTTATGTTTTTATTTCCTTCATTCCCTGTGTTTCGGCTTGTTATCATGTATTTTGTTTTATCTATGTTTACCAGTAGATCTATCTCATCGCACGCTTCTACTAAGACATCGGTGTTGCTTTGTAGTGCATCTATATCGTCCCCTATTAAATCTGCATCATCCGCGTATACAAACAGTTGATTCAAACCGTTCAATGATAGTCCCTTTTTGCCCCCTTTAATTTTTAAAATCGCATCTTGTAACGCAAAGTTAAACAGTAGTGGTGACAAGGCATCGCCTTGTTTCAATCCGTTGGAAATCTTGAAACTATCTGACATATTATTACCTATTCGTACTCTACTTGTGGGGTCATTGAGACACATCTTCACTAGTTGAATCAATTTTTTCGGAATTCCAAATCGTATCAGGATATTGTACAGCTTTCCCCTTTTGATAGAATAATATGCTTTCTTAATATCAATAAATAGCTAATAAACCGTCTCATTATATTCCCATTTCTTCTCCAAAATTTGTCTCAACGCAAAAGTCTGGTCCAACGTAGATCTATTTCTTCTAAATCCACATTGGTGATCTCCAATTACGTATACACTTAGGCGTGTTAACAGAATATTACTTAATACCTTGTAACAAGTTGGAAGTAACGAGATTCCGCGATAATTATTACAGTTCGATTTATCACCTTTTTTTTGTAAATCGGAATTATTGAGATTTTCCATTCCTTTGGGAGCTGCTCCTTTCTCTATGTAGCACTTATCTATTTATATAGTTCCTTGATTAGTGCCGTTCCTCCTGCTTTAATTAATTCGGCTGGAATATTGTCTATTCCTGGTGATTTGAATTTTTCAATTTCTTTACCGACATTTCGATCTCGATCTCGCTAGGTTCGGGAATCCACGGTTCTGCGGTATGGATTTCAAATTATAATAATAATAGAATAAATAAATAAAACAGCTCTCCTCATCATTTGCAACTGGTTTCAGTAGTTCTGAGTTCAATTCCGTTTGTTTCTACAGATTAGCTGCGAAATTTCTCCGTTTATCTTGCTGTTGTTCTTGAAAAATTTTTGCACAAAATTTTCTCATATTGCCGAACAATTTCCCGGTTAATTTTAAGTTACTCGTCAATCACTCTTACTGTTATCTTTGATGAGGTCGTACAAGTTTCCTTGCTCTGTCAATGTTGTCATGTGTCCATGCTATTGCTGCCCCCCCACTGTGTTATTCATCTTCAACATTGATTCTGCCTTCAGAAAATTGTTTATACCAACGGAAGGCTTGTAATATTTACACAACTTCATTTAAAAAAGCCTGGCTTAACTTACCATACATTCCAGTACATTATTTCAAGGCTTCGTGAAAGAAAAGATGACATACCACCGCTCAATATTCCGTGAATTCATTTTCTTGCGAAGCAGGATACACACTTGTCAAGCAGTTACTTCAAACTGAGATATTGCAAGGCCGTTCCAGCTGGAATTGCGGCAAGGAAGGATCAAAGGTTTATGGTAGCACGCTGCACGGTTGCCGCAACGGGCGAGAAACATTTAGTTTCATTACTTTAATGTCAGACTATGTATGCCTTCTCTATATCGTGTAGTTACTTTACACAGGGGTAGAGAAAGCGATTATTGATCGTGATCGTCGACTTAGATGATGCTTTCCCTAAAGGTTGTTTGAGATAATCGACACGAAGTGAGTCCCATTCCTATCGCAGAGACGCGGTCGCTCAACGACGAGGTCCTCCCACTGGTGTAAAAATGGAATATGAGGTACTGGCTCCGGTCCCACAAAAAAAAAACGGTCACCTGTGGCCCACAGGTTGAAAAGGACGTAGAAACACTGCACTGCAAATTCCGAACTTCAGAGAGAGACGGTCATTCAGAGTGGGCTTCCACTAACTAGGGAAGGTAGGATATAGGTATGTCCAACGGAGAAAATTCACACTCCAAGATCCACTCCTGACAACAGAAGCGGTCTCTTGGGGAATCTCTCGATAATGAAAGGAAGCTATAGCTGGGAAGGTAACTTCTATGCACTCACGCACTATGGATGTGATCTCACTAGGATATTGAAAGGAAATAACGCAACGATGCAAAAATCGTAACGGAACAACCGTTGAAGTCCTCATTCTGATCTTATCGTTTCTCACTCCATTCGTACAACCTATATCTTCTTCAATGTTTAAGAAGTTCTTGCGTGACGCAACGTACTCTCGGCTTGCCATCAATGATGGTTTAGCACATGTCTGGTCGTAAAGACCTTTCTTCCATTACTATCTAACTATGAGACGATGTTAATCCGGTATTCAATTTTGTTAATGTAACTAGCGGGAATCAAACGCTGCTCTATCTTCGAATCATAAGCTGCGCTCGTTCTAATAACGCCCTCGTAACTATTAACTTGCCCTGGGTAATCACCAAAGATTCGTTGCTGTCTTGTGCTTTCTTTGTAACCCTTTCTCTTTTTATATAGGAGATGCTTCCGCAAGTCGAGTCTTGGCACCTCTTTGATCTGGGGGTGCACCTTCTCTTCCCTTTGTGATCGTCAACAGGCCCTTGTTGCCTCTCGTTGACCTTTATTGCGCTGTTCTTCCCTGTGTCCTTCCCGGTACACGCCACCCGCGTGACTAGCATCCTCAACTCGAACATTTTTTCCTATCATAGCACCGTCCTTATCATATTGATTGCTTTGCATCTTGTCAAATAACACAGCTCGTTTTCCGCGAATGTTCTTACATATCTCATCTTCATCGCTTTCACTCCTCATTCCGATACAACACTTGTTATTCTGGTTTCTCTTAATAATCTCATCACCGTTTTCATGCAGACTCTTATAATTATAGTACTATCTACTCCAAACTTCCGAGTATTAATTTGCACGATGCGATCTTTCAAACACTTTCAAATACTTACGTCGCTCTGCAAAATTTCACTATGGTATGACGTCGGGAAATGAGTTAAAATAACGTTGCAAGATTTGTACCAGGGATGAAACATGATTACAGAGTAAGTTAGTAAAAAGCGTGTAAAAATGGAAAGAAAACACTACGTGGCTAAAGGAAAAAGTAAATAAAATGTATATGGTAGGGTGATACATTTTCGATATAGATACTATTTTGATCACTCGTAAGGAAAACAGGTATATTTTATTCTTTGTATGTAACTACAATGATTTGAGAGGTTTGCGTTGCAACGTATGTTGTCTCGTACTTTGCGAAATTTTTTTACAAATTTCTGAGGAATGTTGGAGATACCTGCAACAATTCTTTATTGGAAGGTGAATTTGACTTTAGTAGCTTTAGTGCCTCTTATAAGAATGCATGTTTTTCTTTTTCTCATCTCTTTTGTTTTTGTCAGTAAACCGAAAGCAATTAATGTTTGCTGAATCATGGACACATGTTTCCTGTTGGTAACGTTTGATGCTTCTTGCCATCTAGTGAGTCTTAACGGATCTACAGCTATTTCCCTTTACATGCATTTCTGATCAGCGAAATTGGTACAATTTCGATAAGCGGAGTAGTTGAATTAGCACTGTTATTTTATGTTGTAGAACGTGAAATAATTTTTCATCTGGAATTAAACATGGCGTCCCGTTTATCATTGGCTACACCGAAGTCACCTAATAAAGACCCGCTTTGTGCGTTTTGTAATGTAAATTACAATAGTGCTGCTTCAGGTTCCAAAGGGGACTGGATATGGTGTGAGAGATACAACTGCCAGTACCACGCAGTATGTGTTGGAGCTAAAGGAAAGAAGCAATTTATTTGCGAGAATTGGTTGTAAATTGTTAAGACAGAAAATGTTCTTTTGATAGACATAAATGTTTATTAATTTTAAGTTTACTTACCCAATTTTGTTTCTTTAACAAACAGTACAAAAAGTACTCTTACTGATCGGAGCAGTAGGTACCGGCACAGTGTCCACTAATACGTTTCTGAGGTCATTTCAGAACAAAATTTTCTTTCGTTTCGAATGATCAAGTACAAGAAGTAAGAAAATTCCTTTCTCAATACAAGTGTGGCAGAAGTGGTAAATAAGACAAAGAACTGTATTAATATATGGAATGAACTCCGGAACTCTTGCTGGACGCCTTACTAGGCCTGTATGATGCATTTTCTGTGTATTTGTACATGACAGTGCTTAATAACCTTTTCATGCTTAACTCCGTTATGAATACTACAGAGATTACCGTGGATCGAAATTGTACCATAAAGTGATCAGAATTGTACCTACGTGGGTACAATTCTGATCATTTTTCTATGGATGGAAATATCCCTGTCCTGTCGAGAAACATATTTGTAGATCTGTAATATTATGGTGATGTATTTGCTAATATGTAAACAATAAAAGAGGAAAAAAGTTGGTGCTGCTGCAATTTCTGTTCTAGAAATATTAAATACATTTTGAAATGATCGATATTGTACCACTCTACCATATTTCCTATCATCTGTATCTGCCCTGATATTTTTCTGACGTTCTCGCCATCAGATGTAGATTTTTACATCCCTCTTATAATTTAATTTATCACATGGTATATCTGTGTTTGTTTTCATAGTGTTCACCTCCAAAATACTATTTTCTAGGGTTAAATTCAGCCGAGACCCACCTTTCCTGTTACAGGGAACAGGCTCTACGCGTATTTATTTTAAAATTTCCTAGTTCCACTACGCTTATCAAACTTTAGTGTAGCGTTCGCTGTAAAATTGTCACATTTTTTTTATTAGAAATTATCTTGAATGACGTTCTACAAGTTGTTCGTTATTACCGATCCAAACCACTGGGCTCTAACCACTGGACCACGGGGTTTGAATAACCCTAATAGTCATAAAAGATTTTGAAATCATATACGGGGAATTTCTCTTAGAACCTAATTTTAATGATCATAAGTTCCGGTAATTATTTATTTTCAATTTAAGCACTGTTTTTTTCCTGTGCCCATTAATTCCCTATAGCACTAAACAACATTTCAGAAACTGCATTTTTTCTGGTAATGTAGAAACAAGTACCCAAACATTTTCTAACACAGTCAACCAAACACCATGCTATTTTAATCTTTCACTACACTTCTCCATCTATTGGCAAGAGCAAAACTATTAACTTACGAAGTATTAAAATTTATTTCTTCCTAGACAATACAAATAGAAGATTTAAGTAGTGTTACTGTTTGATGAGGATATGTCTCCTGTCACATGCAGGTAAAATGTTCAGTAAGAACAGAAACTCATCAGAAGACACAAACTTTTGAAGCATGTAATGTCCCATCATTTTACAATCAGTGAAGAATCGTTTAGATCAGTTCTCTTGTTCATAGTCTCATCACCTTCAAGTTTTGTTAGTAACATTTCTGCCGAGAGTGCTATAAAATCTGTTTCTGAACTTTGAAAACAAATTGAAGCACTGTATCGATTGCTGTAATGTTTCGTTTTAGTATTATGCTCAATAGTTTCTCTGAATATCTGAAATCGTGACTGTACAAAAAAAATAACCAAAATTCTGACTCTGGAGATGATAAAAAAATAATAATTGCAAGAGGTGTTCATCGTCACATAGGAAATATGATTGAAATTCTTTATACAATTTTATAATATTCTCTCAACGCAAGATAATTGTAATAACCATTTCGTTTTCCAGTGGGCTAGTATCACATGAAATTAACTCTTAATAAAGTTACAAAATTCCCTTCGAGTTTCTGTTCATTTCATATGAAAAAAGTATAAAACGTACATTTCCAAAAAAAAAAAGTGAGCGTATAGAATGTAGTTTGCCTGCGTTTCTCTGCCATATGCGATGCTAGTACTTGGGGCGATACACAAACTTAAAGTTTAGGGCACCTTTGTTTTCATAAACACGTAGTATCTATCGGCAAGTACATTTTTCAACATAGGAAAACACATATTTCTGACAAGGCTGGTTATACTTTAATAACAAAAAGAAACTAAAGTGTAACAGTTTCGGAAGTATACCAAATCTTTCTTGAGACTGCACTCAAGTGTGGGGTTGTAGAGTGCAGTCTGAAGAAGCAGGTGGTATATTTCCATAACTGTTACACTTTAGTTTCTTTTTGTTATTAAAGGCAGCCTTGTCAGAAATCTGTGTTTGTTTTCATTCAAGATGGATACAAGGTCATATTGTCGTAATATAAATTTTTCTATAGACGTTTGTTCTATATTCCGAAGATACGGTAAAACATGTTTCAGTATTTTGACCATTTCTTTCGAGTAATAAAAGAGAATTCTTCACACTTCTTTGGTAATAGGTTAGGAAGACAAGAACTTAAAAATTTAAAGGAAACTTAAGACTAAAAGTATTGTTAAAAGATGTCTCACCTGTCATACTCCAATCCAACGCACAGGTACCCAGTGATATTGGGCTCTTCTAAATCCCCGAGAACAACTGATGTGTCCGAGCACACCGAATCACAAGACACAGCCCTCTTTAACGTTGGCGGCAATTCTGGACTTTCTAATTCAGAATGTAATCCGCCACTTTCACTGTTCACAGATGATTGTTCGGGAAGTGGGGCAGGTGCTTGAGATATTGGTGGAGGAGTTGCAGGTATTGGAGGTAGTTGTGCAGGAGGACTAGGTTGGGATGGGGCAGGACTTGGGGGTGGTGGCGCTGGTATAGGTGGTGCTGGGGCAGGTCTGAGTGGTTGAGGCGCCGGCGCTGGCCGCAAGGGTTGTGGAGGAATTTGGGGTGGTGTTGTTGGGGGGGTTACATTTGCTCCTAGAGGCCATGTGTCTTTATTATTCACTGGACCCAAAGCAGTAACAGTCTCACTGATCACCTTGAAATCACGATCTACATTATCGAACCTCTTGAAGCTTCCAGTGGCATCCAGGTGAATATCCGAGTCAGAATGAACCTGTGGATTTAAAATGGGATTTATGTAAAATAAGAATTTATGTAAAAACAGTAACTTCAAAAATTTTAAATCTACCATATTATTGCAGTAATACATAGAATTATTTAATGAGAGGTACTGAACAGTAGAGATAGTAAACATGCAGCATATCAGATATCTATCGACAGGTATCAGCAGCAGATTGTGACAACGTTATAACACGCTTAATACACATAATGCCATATTGCAAGAGATCAGTTTTCTGAGAGCAGTTGAAGAAAGGTCAAACGTAGGTAACTTGAATATTATTGTTAATGTGCTAATTTTAATATTTTTTTCTTTCTAACAATCTTTTTCTTGTCCTCGTGCGTGTAGTTTTAATACAATATTCCTTCCGAAAGAGATGTGTATACATTGAAAATTGTCTCTCATTTCTCCACTAGATTTAGGAAAAATTCTGAAGTGAAATGAAGTAAATAACCACATGACTTTCACATTGAGTGGAAAGTTGATTGGATTCAATGCACAAACAGCTATAAATTATTGGATGAAACTAGAACAGTTTTCAATATCCTGTACGTTATTTTCGAAAGGAAAAAGAAACTGCTAAAGATATGAAAGGGAACAGAAATGAATTTCAGCAGCATTTGTTCTTAAGAATGCTATATAATTATCTACTTGAATCCTAGAGAATACCAAACTAGACCTATATACTGGTACTTTTGATTTTCGTTGTGGTAAGATATGATTCTTATAATGAAAGCGTGGTGTTTGCATCTGTTTTCACCTTTAAAATTTGCAAAACATGGTAAATTATGCACCTGCTTATGGAATTTAGGTAAATTATGCACCTTCTTATGGAATTTAGGTAAATTATGCACCTGCTTATGGAATTTAGGTAAATTATGCTGTATAGTTTTTGCTTAACAAATATCTACAGACCTAAATCAGTGTTATTGTTTGCCTCCACTGGTTTTCCTATGTGGGAGTTGGGGTCAGCGTATTCCACAGGTTTTGGATGATGTTTTACGGATGAATGCCCTTCCTGACACTAACCCACTCTAGTAATCCGAATATGGGCAATCGTAACGTTACTATGAAATAGAGTTCTCACAGGGAATAGAACGCCGGACCACTTGCACCGAAGGCCAGCGCTGTAACCACATGGCTACGCCGGAGCTCCTATAGACCTAAATTAGTAATATTTGTAATATAACTCTATATCTTATGCTTACTTCTTTAAATTTGCGCCGGCTAAATCTACACAATTGATAAATCAGATAACACCTATATCAAGCATAATCCCAATGAGAGATTAGGGTGCCCCAATACAGAATTTGACTTACGACTGCTAGGGCTACGGCTAATCTACGTACAACTCAAACAGGAACTGAGATGTTAACTAAAAGAGCTGTTGAGCATCATACAGTTACAATATCTTCCCAGTAGAGCTAAAAGTATCCAAAGAAGAAAACAAAATCTTGGTATTGTCGGGTTTATTCATTCATGATAAATAAAATTACCATTCCATCCCCGCTGTATGAAACATACCTCTCCTACTCTATACATAGATTCCCTTAACTTTATGTACAAAATAACTTCTGTTTATGATGCTATGTACAACTCTTTCCCTTATTGTAAATACATAAGAACAAATTAATGTCTATAATAATAATAATAATAATAATAATAATAATAATAATAATAATAAT
>JAGDQP010001555.1:27938-40753 GCA_022664845.1 Lepisma saccharinum
TAATAATAATAATAATAATAATAATAATAATAATAATAATAATAATACCTACATTATTAAAAATTACTTCATACAACAGTAAATAAAAGTATTCTCTCATCTTGAACTTACAGCCCAACTCTGCTGCCATCTATTGATCATAACATACGACTTTGATAAGTTATAAGAAATAAAGGGGGCTGCCTATCACCAAGCATGAGTTCACATACAGTGACTCATTACATATATGTCCCCCCCAACAGCACAAAAAAGAGGAAATATTATTTAGTATGATTTTTTATAATAATAATATTATAAAGTATAATATTAAATTACTTTAAGTTAGTTAGTTCTCTTGTAAGTAATACTTTTAATCAATAATTATTTTAACTTCAAAGCTTTTAAAACTTTAATTGTCATAATTATTTGGATGCATCAAAACATTCCTTATTGAAAATAATCATTCATAATTAAGTTTTGATTGAAATAATTCATTGTTTTGTTATATATAATTCAATTTGTTTTGGTTATTAAATCATCTCTTCATTTATCTTAATCCATTTTATAGTTCCTTCTATATTTATACTGACACAATTCATTCATCTCATAATAATAACATTTAAGTAACTTCTATTTCTTTTAAAGCATCATAATTAATACACTCAATTCATTCCATCATAATTCATCAATTAATTATCACATATATTTCTATCTACTATATTATCATTATTATAACAATGTATTCGTTCATTTATCAATCCTTTTAAAATCAATAGTTCATAAAAAAAATTAGCTTTAAATATTTTCCATCATTAATCTATCTTCTTATTAAATACAGAACCCAAATGAAGATTATTTTTCAATAACATAATAAAATGCTTTTTATTATCAATAATTCATCATACTATCAATAATTCATAATCTTTATTTATTATTTACTTTTGATTTCTTCATTAATAATCTGTATTTGTCACATCAACGTATTTCTACATCGTATTTCAAATAAAATTACCTACCACTTCTTTAACTAAATCATGCAGAATACTTAAATTTTGGTTCTTAGGGTAATGGCCAAATGTATTTTAGTATATTTTAAAAGTAACAATGATCTTGGGTAGGAAATTAGATAAAATCTATTTTCTAATGTATTATTGGTTTTATAAAACTTTCATATTTTTAAAAGACTTAATATTTATCATTGGCTATTAAATATGCAAGCGATAGCCTGCAAAGCAACTCGTGGTATTAATACGTTATAATAATCATAAAATTATTATTTTAAACCTTTAAGAGTAATTTTGATGGAGGTTCTATTTTAAAACTCTAGATGTTACGAACGCGTTTGAATATGCAATCAAATAAAACACTTAATAACGCAGGCGCATATTCACAAAATCAACTTTGTTGGTAGCAAAGATAAAGTAGCTTTTCCTAAAAACAAAGTTGTTTGTCTCAATGTAACAAACCGTATAGGAGGAACTGCTGAAGAGGAGAAGAGCTGTAAAGAATTGGCGAGGAATGAAAAACCTAAGAGACAATGAAGATGAAAACCAGTAAGGACATTGTTCATATACACAGTAAAAAATTCGCTGTTAATTTATTACAGTTTTAACACAGTGCAGTAGTCTAGGATTATTACTTCTTTTGGGCGTTACTTCTACAGAGATCCCATATTACTGGTTAATACTTGTTTTGTCATAGTTTTAGCACAAAGTCGATATTGAGAGATTTTAAATTTAGTGCGGTGTTGAGTTTGTGGTACAAACAAAAAGGTAAAGATTCCTTCACAAGAAGTTGAACTAGCCTCCCTGATTTATTGAACAGGCAGTACTATTACTCGATTATGGCTGAAGCTTCATCATTAAGTTCCTGCTAGTGAGATAGAGATTAGGTGGAGTTGTTGTAGCGCCATTGCTTGCATTGATTTATTTACGGCCTTTAGGAATCTCAGACTCAGATCGGGATAGGGCAGGGGAGAGATGTTGAAACTAGAGGTCAGGGACTTACTTAAGGTACTATCCCAATAGTCGCCTGGTGAAACTGAAGGAAAACCTCACTCAGGAGTCAGGATACTCGACCGAGGGATTCAAATTCCCGCGCTTACTCATTGCCATTCCGAAGTGTGCGACGTTAGTGCCTGTACTACGAGGGCTGGGTGTAGCATTATTGTTGTGTTATATTGGACATAACTTGAGGTAACACAGAGCTTTGCAGAAACCGTATATTGCGGCATGCAATTATGGATCAAATACGGTGTAAGGGGAGGAGATGGAGGTGGGGAATGTAGTATGAGTAAAGATAATTCGCACTTTAAGACGAAGATTGATATGAACAGAGAGGGCTAAACTATTCGTGCAGAGCCCTTTGCTTTTGACAGGAAGTGAATTACGTATTTGTGTGTATGTATTTACTCTTATATCCAATTAGTCAATTTTCATTAGCGGGAGCGTGAAATGCTTAAATCTATTGCTAATTCCTTAATTGACAGATGCAATTAAGGGAGTGCTCTTAACTACAAAATAACAGCACACACATACCTAATATTAAAATTTGTTATATAGTGAGTAGTCTTCGTGAGTATAGAAAGCCATGATGAGAATAGGGTAGATGTATTTACATAAAGAGAAATAAAATTTATTGTATCTAAAGCGGTCAGTTTCAGAGCACATAGAAAAAAAGGACATAAATGTGGAAAATAAGCACATGAGGAAATTAAACAAAAAAATCAAGTTACGCTATCTACGTAATGAACCCAGCAAGCAGATGGAGCAGAATGCGTCTGCCTTTCAGCATGACGAGAGAGCTAACGCAATGATTGACGTCAGCGAGGATCTGATAAATATCCATCGTTCTGAGTGCCTCTTTCCACACAGCACTCTGGTCTCCTCTAAGCTCTGTTGTTTGTGTGCAGTGAAAACCTCATCGCTTTTATTTAGACTTTACAAATGATTACAGAGGATGTAAAAAAGAAGTACAGACGGAGTAGTGTGTACATTAAACAAGAGCTGGTTCACAGACTTGAAATACTGGTTGTTTCTCTTGCAGAAATTCTAGCTAACACAAGGTTCTCTGGACTATTGACTATCTGGACTCTTTGCATCTTCAGTCTTTTCGTACCCATTACCTGTAGTGAAGTACCTATACATTGTTAGCTTTAAGTAGAAACTCATTAGGGAACGCTTATTCGACCTGTTCTGACAGAGAATTTTAACGATTTTCTCGGTATTACTGCGTGAATTCTAGGATATTTAGAAATTGTTTATGGAAGTTAGTTCTTCCGTCCATTTTCTCATAAGACATGCTCGCTTGTTATTATGTACAGTTCATGAAGGGTAAACACATATATTCCAAATTTTCCAAGTTGCAGTTTCTTCTTTCATAGACTGAAATATTCCCCCCTGTATGACGATTTGTAGCACAATAGCTATCAGAATATTTTCGGCTCGTACATTTGGATTTCTGCTCTATATTTTGAAAGTTTCATCTTGGTTTCTGTATTTTTTTAAATGAACAATGTTGTAAAATTGTAATAAAATTTTTTGTCTGGATGTTATTTCATGATGTAGATTTCAGTTACGTAGATGCGCACTCGACACTGGAGCACTGCTGGATAAATACTTTTTCCTTTTCTAGAGCAAGACGAATATTGCAGGAAACAAAAAGAAACCTTTTTCTTAGCATAGGGAATAGCCATCAACTATATATTTGTTAGCCAACTAAAAGAATTTCAGTTTGTATTGATTTCTTGCTAGTAGAGACTGAATTCTGTGTCACATTCCTTTGCCAGATTTCTTCTTGCCTGATGACAATCTGCATACAGTTTCACATATAGCCTAACTATGTCAAATACATATAATGGAAAGTATATTGAAGATCTTTGGAGGTATTATGTTCTGCAATCCTTGAAGAATGTCGAATCGCGCGGTAACATTGTTCTCAGTCCTGAACCCAGTGCTGGAGTCTTCAACTGACACTTCTTCAATCGTTTCGTCACAACATGCTGGATAGTTTCAATAGCTCTAAAATGGCAACAACATGCTATGATAGCTCATGAAACATACATTTTCGTTTACCACCCAAAAACCAAATGTCAAAATGAGGAGTTGGATTTATCATGTCCAAAGAGAGCAAAAAGGAGCACAGTCAAAATTAAATTGACAATTCTTTGTATTTTGAATAATTCAAGGTGATTTTCATGAGACACGTGAGCCTCAAGGACAGAGGAAAGAAAATCCTGTAACGACTCCAGAAAAACAGTCATTCTTATCCAAGCTGAGAATATTGATAGTTGGATGCTTCGTCGTAATAACGGACCACGTCCCACCATGCTCTTGGCCAAAAAGAGCACTTCTGAAATATCAGATCCCCTTTGCCTTCCTGATTTTCATCCACATGACTACTTTCTGCTTCTAAAATCAAAAGGTATCTTTGTAATCTCATTTTGGATTTGTTTAGAACATCCTGCAGTTTTTGATGGACTAGCTGACTACGGTGTCACTTGTAGACTCCCATCTTTGTGTAGTTGCGTAAGAGAACTATATTGAAAGAGACAAAGTTGATTTTTAATTAAGTAAGTTGGTAATATATATTAATGAATTAGGCCCATTACTATCAAGACACACCTCGTATAGGAAGTTTTCTGAAGTACACGTAAAAGCCGGGAACTGTGTTTCCAAGTTAGTGTGTTAAAATGTTCAGTTACATTGAAAGGAAAACATAGATAAAGCTTGAAACGGAGGGAAATTTATGCTTTAAAAATTCATTTTAGCAAAGTAGAGAGAAAACGAATTTTTCACATGACCTCTCTAAATTTTTCATGAACCGCTTTTCAGGAAACTTAACTCAACACGTTCATGAAATTTAGATACCGATAGTAAAGAACTGACTGATATACCCGCCTGCTGGTGCAAGGTTAATAAAATGTATTGGCACCATATTTCTTACAAGTCCTGATAAATATATGGTTACTTGCTTCTGCATTGTATTTAATCACTATACAGGGAAACGTTGCGAATTTAATATGAATGAATTCTCCACCATTTCGAATGTATACAGTTTTGTCTGCCGGGATTGGCAAAACTTGGCGTTTACAAGGGTTAACAAAATTTACTATAATTTTTGAATACTTGATGTATCGGAATAAATTTATTCTTGATTAAAAGTAGAGAATTCCTCTGTCCTTTTTTGACAACTGTAACTAAGAAAGGAGTGAAACCACGAGCTAATTTTCCTCAAACTTACCATGGAGAAAAAAAACAACTTCTATTCTATCAAAGAAACTTTCGACAGTTTTAACACTTTTTAACCTTTTTTTCTAGCCCTAAAGTTTTTAAATTAAGCATTTTAAATTTAAATATCTCGTAAGAGGGAAATGTTAAATTTTATTTATTTAAAGTACAAATTTCCCAATTAATAGTGTTTCTGTTATGAATTATTAACTATACTGAGTAATTAAAGCTGTTGAGAAAGCAACACGCAAATTTATCATGTGGCAGTTTAGCAAATTTCATAATTATTACATGTTTATGAATATTCTCCAATGTCCTTCTTCTGTCCTCCTTTTAACAACTACATCCTTATTTTTTCCTTCTTTTCCATGTATCATGTCGTTACTTTCACAAACTTTGCTGAAGTTTGTATTTTTTGCCTAATTTCTGGTAACTAACTACTTGGGACAATGTGGATTCTGTAAGTTTTTACTTTGTAAAAGCCACAGATATCTTTGTCCAAGCTGAGATTTAAACCAAGAACCTCAGAGATACTGGGCTAAGCACTCAGATCACACACCCCCTGCGGCCAACGAAATCCTTTCAACTGTTCCTTAAGGCATCTTTAAGGATTTTCTACTACGACTTGAGTGACTCCTACGTCATTTAAAAATTTCAAGCTTATGCCTCTCTGTACTCCACCGAGGCAGCGATAAACTAACCATTTTGGTTTTACAAGGGACACTATTGTGAAGTGCGCATTCGAAAGAGATTCTAACGCCATACAACATAACGTAAATATTAGCTGTTGAATTTCAAAAGTAACTGAGAAACTCAAGCTTTATTTTGAGAAATCAAAATCTGAATTTTGTTATCGCTTTGAACACAGACCCAATTCAACAGCCAAACTTCGGACATATATACATGTGGTTCGAATTTGCAGCTCAAATGTTTTTGTTGGTTCGAACGCAAAAGCAGAATTCAACAACCAAATTTTGAAGATGAATTTCTGATACCAAAAGAAGAATAAAACATTATACCAGGACGCTTGTAGTTGTTGTTGGACTTTCCAGAATTTGCTTTGATATCTTGATCATGTGTGACATTTCTCTTCGTTTAACGAGATCTAGGTTTTTCATCTTCGAGCACAAAATCGTAATTTATAACGCTAAATAGTTGAATATTATTTTCTCAAATAGTATTATTTATTAGACATTCGATATTCCATAGTGATGATGAATATCTATGTGAAGGACGGAAACAATGCTACTATTTATGAATAATATAGGAGCTGAAATTATCAAAGTAAATTTTTAGTCTTTAAACTAGTATGATATTAACAGTTTGCACCACTACGTTCTGTGCTTCGTATACGATGTTTGTCATCACTAGAAAATATAAAAAAACGAGAGACGGATGTAGTGCTATTTGAGAAAATACAACTTATACCAGGTTAGCAACACTGACAACCCGATGACATAAATTTTTAATTTCTAATATCTACCCAATTGATACAAATTAACTTCCAAAAGCTACATTTTACTTTTATCCAGATTTTTTTTATTTATTTGGAATTATTCCTTCTATTTACCTTTGTAAAATGATATTTAGCCCCAAACTGAAATCCGTGTATTTAGAAAATGAAACGGAATTCGACGCAAAAAAATGCTAAGGTTATTTGTTATTATTCTTTTGGTATCAGGAATTTATTTGCAAAGTTTGATTGTTCAACTCTGCTTCTGCGTTCGAAAAAAAATATAGGAAAATTTGAGCACTTGTGTCTAAGAAATGAAGGGAGGGAGTTCGAAAAATGACAAATACACATTGTTTCTTGCTACATTATCAGGACTCTATGTGCGAAGTGTGGCTGTTGAATTCGCTTTCTGTGTGCGAAGCGAAAACAAAATTCAAATTTTGATTTCTCTAAAAGAAAAAGAACACCTTCAATTTCTCAGTTACTTCTGGAATTCAGCTAATATTTACGTATGTTGTATGGCATTAGGATCCCTTTTGAATGTGCCTAAAGTTTTCTGCTTTCTGCTTTCGGCACGCACTTCTCAGTATATTATACAAGTACTTTGCTTCTCAGAAGTATCCTTTGTCGGACATCCCTGGGTTGTTCTCCATACCCTTTAGTGATATGTAACCCACACAGCTTAGCGAGCATTTGGGTTTCATATGCTTCAAGGGGTATCGGCTAGTGACTACTGCCAAGGAAGTTCCAACGCTGTCATTTCGTAACAGAGCAAATATAAAATACTAAAAACGACCGACAATATATTACAATTGCACTAAAATTACAAAGAAAAAGAATGGAAAGCGTAGGAGTTAGGTGACTATAACTCCAGCTATAAAATTCAGATGGCTCTAAAAGGACTGAATATTCGGCTGCATTATGTCATCATAATAAATTTAGTTGCTATTCAAATTACTATTGAATTCAATTTACAATAACTTGGTTTATTATTCAATTGAGTCACATACAATATCACAATATATTGATCTACTTCCAAAAATTAAGCTACGAAATTTAAAATGAATGGTTTTTCTGGGAAAGAACGAAACATTAAGTAAACTACCATATTACACACACTAAATCAAAAGAGCGAAATTTTCACCCTCTTAAAGCTGATAGAGGGACCACTTCTTTAAAATGGAATTTTAAATCAAAGGGAGTGTGTCGAATTTCTTGAAAATAGCTCCAAAATCTGAATGTAAATATATTCTAAAATGACGATGCCATACATTGTATATAACTATATTAATGTTCCGGGAATAAAACAATTTGAATTTGAATTTGAATGTGGTTTCGAACGAAAGACTCTCGTTTTGGGTGGAAAATGTGCTCTTTCTAAATGGAATATCAATGCAATTGGATGTAGTTTATTCTTCAAACTTAAAGGAGCGATTTCTTATATTTTTGATTGATTTTTTTAGAGTGATTTAGAATGTATCATACTGTGAATCGAATCATATTGTTATCGAAGGACTAAGCAATACTGTGAAATTTTAAGCGTTGCGTTTACTTAAAACTAACAACGGAAATTTGAAATATTTTCTGTGAGAAAAATATATCACAAGGTGTCAGGAGTAAGCTATGCACTACTGACCCTTCGACGTTTTGGCGTGGCCCGAGAAATCTTTAAACATTTTTCTAAACTACCTGACGGGACGAAAGAAACAATTTTTAAGGCGTATTATCACTGTTGGACGGCTAGCTGAGAGGTTAAGGCGCTAACCGGAAGGTACCGGGTTCGAATCTCCCCGAGTTTAAGTTTCATTTTACCTTTTTGCGTTCATAATTACATTACTTTTCTTTCTTAATACTTACGAAAAATGCTCCTTTTTGCATCTTTTTTACATTTTCAACATTTTGTTGCGTCGTTTTCGTGTTCAAAAGATGAAAAATTTATTTAACTAGATGGAAATTTACGTAAAGAATATCTCTACGTTTCCCTCGAAATGGACTACCATAGATCCCATCTTTTTAGAACGGAAATTTATCATAGTCTCTCCGATAAAAATCACTCTAAAAGAGTGATCCTCTTTCCTCCCAACTCTAGCGGAACTTTGCTCGTTTGATTTAGTGTGTACGACCATCTTTTTCTTCTTATAGCTGAATTTGTTGTGCCTTGGTAAAATATATTTATAGCTTTTGGTGATATTTTCTTAAAAAAAAAGCAAGAAAAAAAACAACATAAAAAAACAGATGTACTTCAAAATTTTTCTTCATGTTTGATTTTTTAGTTATAATTTAAAGATTTCAAATTTTTCTACTGCAACCGCAATTCGCAACTATATAAATATGAAATTTAACGAAAAGGATTCGTTCAAGTACTACGTAGATATACCAGGGGAAGGGAGTTCAAGTTTTGCTTATTTTACGTTCCAATGGAGAAGCGGTATCAGAACAATACTTACGTAAGATTCGCTTGAAAAGATATTTGTGTAGATTTATAAAAAATAAGAGCTTTTACGACTACGAGGTTATGATAGGAAATTTGACAAGGCTTAGGTAGGCGCAAGGGAAGGAAGTTGAGTGTATTTTTATTTTTGCTTGTAAGGAGGAGGGGTCTTGAAATTACTAAAATATACTTACGTAATACTTGAACTACCCCCAAATCAGAAGAATTTTCAAGACCAAGCAGTTTTAGGCACTCTTTAGTAGTAGACAACATACGAGACGTAACAACTAGTTGGTTTCAGAATTATCAGGCGTTTGTTGTGAAAATAACGCTTTAATATATAAAGAATTGTTTTTGGCTATGATAATTTTGTATTTCAAAGTTCATATATTAGACTTGCGAATCGAACCGAGCCCTTTAAAACCCTAGATACGAAATTTGCCTAAAAATTGGATTCGTATAAAATTTGCAGTGTGCATGTTTGTCTTTGGAATGGATTATAATATATACCTTAAAGGTGAGTAGATGAGAAACAAGTGAAAAGGAACAAAAATTGTTCTTTACATGGAAATAGGAGCAGAGGTTGTTTTTGGTATGATAAGAATAAGACCGTGATTATTTTCATTACTTTAGCACAACATTAGCTAACATCTCAACGGATCTAGTGGCTCTAAAAGATGGATGGGCGCGTGGACGGAGCTATTCTTATGTTATTCTGAGGGTCGCATAACTTTTACATAGTCGACGTTTCGAGATAAGGAAAGATAAGGACAAATCTAAAAAGTTTGTGCATAAACATTAAAACATGTCATAGGATAGTGTGTGGTTTATTATATGACATGGTCTCCTGGGATAACTCCATTGCTCATTTCCGACAATATTACTGTTAATACTTACGTAGTATTAATAGAAGAACTGAAATAATGACATAAATTGTGATGTTTCCATTTATAACATTTTTAGTGAAGAAAAAAATGTAAAGAAACATCACATTGAGACATAAACAAAAATATTATTTATAATTTTGAACCTGCATACTCTTTCAATTGTTCCCTTTGAAATATTGCGTAAGAGAAATAACATCCAAAGTGGCAATGGGAGATCAGGACCCATTAATCATCTGTTTGAGAGAAAACAATTTGTCACAAATAAAATTATAATACTAACTTACAGCGGACACGATCAGAGAAGGTTTCTTTAAATTAAAAAAGATCTTATCTGTACACCGAGAAATAATATACTTAGAAATGAGACTCAATGAAAATCAACATTTTCATTTTATTTAAAACAAAAGCATATCAGTTTGAAAATAAAATTACTGATCTTATTTTCAAACTAGCATATTTTTGTTTTCAATGAAATGAGAATGTTGATATTTTATTTCTATTAATATTATTTCTCGATGTTTTTAAGGTGTATTTAATCTGTTTGGTCGGGACGGTATTTTGAGATAGAAACGGACGGGAGATAAAAATATTTTGGGTCCACTAAAAGGCGATTTCACTTTCACATTCCTTACGTAAATGCATACAAGTATGTTAAACTCCTCTAACAATTTCTACTGGCTCCAACACTATTTGAACGGTATGATACAAACCACTGAAATTCTTATATCATCAAAATGTGGACCTTGACCTTATTTTCTCCTATCCTTTTCACATACAACTCCCTTTCTTTTCTCTCTTTAAAACTAAAGAAAAAAAAAACCTTACCAGATATCCATTAGCGTTGTAATGGCCACTGCGTGTGAGTCCGACTTTCTCTTCACGACTGGAAAAGATCCAAGCTGTTGTCCACGTCCACAAACCCATGAACCGACAAACAGCTAAAAGAACTAGTATAAAGATTATAGCCAGTCCTACGAGTGTCACAGCCACCTGCAGCTCCCCCATACCTGCAAAACAAAAGAAAATAGACATTCTTTTATTACCGAATCTGAAAAGGTTTGGAAAGAATTTTGCTTCATTCCACATAAGAGTACAATACAAATCTTAGTAGATACAATTTAGAAAGTGTCCTATTTGTAACATTAAATTCATTTAATCAGTATTGAAATTTTAAGCAGAAACAATGCAAATTAAAGTGAAATAAAATTTCCTATGTAAAGAACTATATTTAGATTCGGTCTTTGCATCACTAATAAAAGGTGAATCGTATTTTTTTCTTTAAATGCACTATAATGTAAATATAAGGAATGAGGTAGTTAAGAAAACTTTACAGCATTCTTGAATCTCGTGCGATGATGGGCCAGATTAACGTTCGAAGGTATTTTTCAGTTGTCTAGAATTCAAGAAAGTTGTAAGTAAGTTTTCATTAACTATTGTGTTTATTAATTAATATTTAATTGAAATTGTAAAGGCCATCCAGCCTTTTAAAGATTTTATTTTTACTTTCTATTACATTTTTACGAAATATGCACAAACAACAGAGATGTCGTCTGGGCTGCGTAGGTGCTGCATAAAACACGTAGAAATAGGTAGAAATTTGTCGTCTATTGACCATTAGTGTATTGCACATGATAAGCTCTATTATTCTATTTAAATTCCCTACGTAAGGTTTTCCGGCCTTAGTTCTTTATACTGGGGATCGAAGGATGTAGCGATATAAAGAATAAAGGGGAAATGTTTTTAGAAACATGGTTTTAGTTTCATGTTAGGGAGAAAAGTTACACTCAGTAGCACTTTCGACTCACAAGACAAATTCGTTGAAGTCTCGATGGCCGCTAACTCCTGTTAACCTGTTTACTAGTATAAAATCTGCTGGTATAAGCTGCGGAAGCAAACTCGTGCATCAAACGAGAAAAAATATGACAGAATAATGTTCCACAGTACTTCATTATTTTGTCAGTTTTCTTTTCCCCTTTTCGGGAAAGAGAGACACTTGGAAATTACATGGGTCAGCAGATTTCCAGGGGAAGATGATGGTTCATGAAGTTTAAGCGCCTTGTTTTCAATTAGTCTGCCCGGAAGAGTATTTTGCGCGATAAATTTATTTATTGTTGTTTCATTACATAAATGTTATATAAGAGGCGTTACGTACTGCCTGTTGTGTGGCTTTATGCAGATCTTGCTGTTTCTATATAATATTGTCTATGTAGAATATTTACATAACAACATCAGCTTACAATAATCACGCGATGAAAGAATTGATCCTTTAGATGTAATTGCGTGCTATGAATGTATGTCCTTAATAAATACATGTTCTGGTGCCAGGTTCGAAGCCTGGGAGGCGTTACACCTATATGAATAAACTTCAAGGAAGAAATAAGGGCTTTTCCTAAATTTTCGTAAAATATTCTGACAATATCCCGAGAAGATAAACATATTACACATAGTCCTAGAATATCACTGGGATATACCAGAGAATATACTCAGAATATGCGCTCACTTTGGACATTCAGATATGCGTAGAATGTTCTACTTACATATAAGAAATATCCTTGAAATATTGTCATATCACCTCGGGACAGTCTTAGAATGTCCCTAGAATATATGTATCCTATATGGGATGAAAACTCTCTCCGCAGAACGCAAATGTTTCATAAAAATTGGTGCAGCGTTAAAAAGGAGGACGCAAAGAAAAAGTGCAAGCGAAATATATTTATGTTACAAAAATAGAGCAAACCATAAAAGTTTAGAGGATTCTTAATTTTTTATGTCACTGATGGCTTACCGCCAAAATTTAAAAGTATATGAGAGTATTTCCAGTAAATTCTAGTTTAAGC